>PVIJ01004998.1:0-109560 GCA_004024925.1 Scalopus aquaticus | reverse complement strand
TTCGATATTTTTCTCTTTCTTTCTGGCTTATTTCACTGAGTATGATCCCCTCTAATTCCATCCATGTCGCTGCAAATTGCATGTGTTTATCTTCTTTCCATGCTGAATAGTATTCCATTGTGTATATGTACCACATCTTCTGGATCCAATCATCTATTTTTGGACATCTGGGTTGCTTCCACACCTTTGCTATTGTGAATAGTGCCGCAATGAACATACGGGTGCATGTATCCTTTCGGATTAGTGTTTTTGTATCCTTTGGGTAAATTCCCAAAAGTGGGATTGCTGGGTCGTATGGAAGCTCCATGTTTAGCAGTCTGAGGAATCGCCATACAGCCTTCCATAGTGGTTCACATTAAAAATGCAGGCAATAACAAATGCTGGAAAGGATGTGGAGAAAAAGGAACTCTTCTACACTGCTGGTGGGAATGTGAACTGGTTCTCCTTCCCTTTTCTTTCCCCTCCTTCACTCTCCCCCCCATTGTTTCTCAGTTCTATAAAAGTCAATGATAAAGGGTTAGTTTTTCAACTTGTCTTTATCTGACTATTAATTTAGTTACTTTATTTCACATATTAGTGACCATCTTGGTAAATTTATCTATGTCAGAAGGAGAAAGAAAGGAACACTTTAGATCTCAGAACTAACATCTGGGAGCCTTTCTTACCTGTGGAGTTGATGCATTGTATCCCTTCAGGACAGCAATCATGGCTCTTCATTTCTCAAATGTAGACAAAAGTACAGTTAATAGGGACCCATTCTTTGTGTGATACTGTTAGCTATTCCCTTTGTTACATGGAAACTGGACAGCCTGTGTAACATGTTTGAAAACTATGCATTAAATAATCTATCAACTTTATTTTGATGCTTGAAATAAGCAGACATGTGGGAAAAACAGACAACATTTTATGATGCTGCAGTAACATTCCATTTTCAGTCAGCTTTTCATCATTTTGTACAGATGCTAAATGTAACTTCCTTTAGGGTAGCATAAAATTACTGTTGCTAATTTAATCATTGCCTCATGGAGGCAATTCTTTTCTAGGATCATAGGTGAGAAAGCCCATCATTAACTTCTGTAGCCTGCCTTACAACCTAATAACTACCCTCTAACCTACTCAGCTAAGTTCCTTCAAAGAGCAGTACACTCAGATTGGGGATGATTTCAAAGTTTGGTTCCCTGGAATAGGAGAAATGCTAATCTTTCCAGTGTCCACAAGACTGCACTGTGGTATTTTATCAAACACAAAGTTAGCAGTAAATAAATAATTGGTAGGAAAAGGTAGAGAAAATAAGGTCATCCCAATCCTAGTTTAGATAAAACCTTTGGCATCCTTGCAGTCAGCTTCCCACTTGACAGATGAAGAAACTGAACTTGGCAATTGACTTCCATAACTACTGGCAGAGCCAACCCATACAAATATTCTGACTCCCACTTATGCATGCTTGTCATACAAAAAGAACAAAAAAGTCAGTATCTCCTTTTCTTAGAAGCAATGGGAAATTCCTCAACAACAAAAAAAAAGGTGTTGTTCAAGAAAAATCTTTTGTTATGACTCTAATATTCCATGTGAGTCTCACAACTTTTCATTTAGTATTAAAAGTAATAAGGAAACAGTCCAATTGAAGCAAAACAAAGCTAAAGACTTGCTGCTATAATAAATTACCAACATGGGTTTTCTAGACACATAAACATTTGCAATTAAGGAGTTCTAACTTGCAATTAAAACACAGGTATCAAATCAAATGGCTTCATTTCAACAATATCAACCAACAGATTTTCCATTTAACTTCTTCATCTATTTAGGGTCATATTGCACGCCACACACATACACACACGCGCGAACATACAGATAATTATAAAAGGTATCTACCATGAGAAAAATAAAACTTAATGTTTCTCTGATTCAGAATTATCAAAGTAAAAAACTGAAGACAAGATAAAATAAATCCAAGTATACAGAAAGCATGCCACTTGAGTAACTGAAGTTAGTTCTAACTGCTAGGATTTATACCATTAAATTTTTCATAAGAAAAGTGATATCTCAACTGGTAATTTCCAATTGCAATTAAAATAATACAGCTGGAAAAATATACATATTGGAATTTGTAAAAAATTCTCATGAAAACAAGAGAGGAAGTCTTCTCTTTACTTGAAGCAAATGTGGAAAAGACATTAGGTACTGTCATAATCTAAACTGAAGCCTGATATCTTTACCCTATTATTAATGTGGAAATAGTGATATAACAGGTAAAAACCATTTCACAAGAGCTGTCTTTAGCTTGTGAAATAGTGGAGTTTAAGCATCCAAAATAAGTACTTAAAAATGAAAAAAAAAAAGATCAGAACTGGTATAATCATTCTTTAAAAATGTGAAAGAGGAAGTTATAATTTAAAACAGTATTTCAAAAAAGTAAGTGTCTCTTTGAATAAGATAAAGTGAGCAGGTGATGATTGTGTAACCTTAAAATATGTAGAATATATTTTGGATTAATATAAGGATGAAAGTCATTAATTATTTTCTTAATTACTCCTATTTTTAACTATACCTACCTTAGGAATCTAGAGAATTTTTTCTAATCTTTATAAAAATATTTTGAATTCTCTGAAAAGAATATCACAGAAGAAAAACGAATAGCATATGAATATACGCATACTATCCAATGAATATCCTCAAACAAGAGAAGAAATAGGAAAAAAATTCCTCATATCTTGAATGAGTGCTTTACCAGAGAGACAATGGAAGGAAAAACCAAAGAACAAATAACTTCCAAAAATTGAGTCATGGAGCTGATTTTTATTTGAAGATTTTTGTTCCTTTTCTCTAGTAAAAGTAATTTATATTTTACACAAATATCGAGACTACTTAATTCACATATATTATTTTCCTATTCCTTAATTTTACTGCTATCCTCCTAGTCACAAGTCCATAGGTTATCTATAATAACTTTAAATTTTACATTTAAAGTGATTTGCTGAACATTTAATTTGATTTCCATCTTGGTGAAAGAATGTATAAAAGTGATTTTATTTTCTCTTTTCTCTATGGAAGCATTATCTCATCATGTTGGTAGTAAAACTGCTAAACAGGAGCACCCCTTAGGATTGGATTTAATAATGAAATTAATGTAATGTACATAGTAGTTGATGCATACCTGAATCTTACATAATGTCATAATGCAATGTTAACTCAATTAAAAATTATAAAAAATATAAGATTCCTAACAGTTAAAAAATTAAAACAAAAACAGGCGCATCTCTACTTTTAGAATGGGGTTGGAGAGTATGTATCATTTAGTAATGTCTCATGAGAGGAGTTATGGTCTTTATGCTCTCATCCTACTATCAATCTCCATTAGACTGGAGATTCTGGAAGGAAACTTATCTAAATCTTTGGATTCTTTATCTGGTAGGTATTAAAAAAATGTTTATTGAGTATCTATTTCTTATTTTCGGGAGAATATACCTACTATGGTTCTGATTATTTGACCATAAAAAATCATGAATGTTCCAAAGCACATATCTTTTGTTAGCACAGCTACCTAACTTTCCCCAACCATTTTTTTCTTCTCCACGCCATTTTTAAGGAACTGGCAGCTGATATATTTGTTTCACTATTGGAACGTATCTATACTCCACCAATCTCTTCTTTGAAACTATTTTGGTGCATCTCATTTTTCTTGCAAGGAGTACCCTAAACAACTTATTTTTAATCCAGAAGTAGTTGGTGGAAATACTGTTAGGCAAATTCTTCTTGAGTTAGCAGAATCAACATTTCTCTGAGAAGTATAGAGTTACAAAGAATCAGACAGTAGGAAAAAAAACCCTTTTTTTAAAAGTTTGCAGATTTGATATGGATAAACAAGATAGTCCCACAGGAAGGTTTTAGGCAAGAAATCTGAAGTTGAACGTGGAGGAGATCTGAGCACATGCAAAAGCAAACTCAGATTTTGATTGTCCTAGAAGCCCCTTGTCAGTGGCTATCTGTTACAGTTTTCGTCACATGTAAATGTAGGTGGAGAATGAACCCCTTCTGCTAACTTTTCTATAGGGAAAAGTTGCATGACTCCTTCTGTGTCTTATAAAATAACTTCTTTTCATCTATAGCTATATCCAGCAAATTTAGGATAACTTTAGATAGCATTTCACATAAATAATTCTTCAATTTATTTAATTCAGATAATCAGTTTTATAGTAAAATATGTTTTTCTTTGAAAATCTATGTAAACATAAGAAATAAATGTTTTCTCTAAAATGAACATAAGGTAGGTACTTAATTATCACACATAACTGAAGGCAGAATTGTTATATAGATGATGCAATCATATGAGCAAATGAATAAGAGTCATAATCTATTTCCAAAGTTGACTATAACTATGGATCTGTCATGCACCTTCTACTTCAGAGAAATCTGTGAAACTGGTATTTTGGTATCTGATAGATCTGAAAGATCTGAGTTTTAATGGATTCAGATCCTTATGAACTCTGAGATCGTGAAGAAATCATATAATCACAATAAACTCGCTTTACCCAGTTGGAGAAAGGAAAGACCACACATCTTAAAGGATTATAAAAATCAAGTAAGATTAAAGGAGGAAGAGGGTGCCAAAAATGTATGTAACATGATTTCCCTAACCTTGAAATTCTTTTTGATATTTCCCTCCTACTTCCCTCCCTCCCTTCCGTCCCCAAATTAAAAATTGACAAAAATCTGTATTTGATCAGATCTAGGGACTTTAATGAAACTTTAAGTAGTCTGGATTGTCCAAAACCTTTGGCCTTTGCTTTGTTGCAAGAGGTATGGAAACAGAAATTGAAGAAGAATATTCATGTTTGGATGTGTGTTGGCAGTGGGGAGAAGGACAGTATTATTGAGAGCCTATTTCTCCTATTGCACTATTTTCCTGCCACCCTGGATCCCTCGCTTCCCTCTGTTTACAAAACACCTTGTTGTTGTTCCCATTAAAAAACTTCCTACTCCAGTCATTGTTCATTTCTAAGTTCCCCTTCATAGCCAAGCTCTTTCCACCTGAATTTATCTATATTTTCTCTCTAATTCTTCTGTTCTCATTCTTACCCATAAGTGGGTCCAGGCACTACTAGTACTGCCACTATTCCACTTAAATTGCTCATGGAAGTCACCAATGATTTTTACTTTGTTAAATTCAGTGGTGAATTCAAATACTCACCTTGACCTTGGTAATATCTGACACAGCTCATCACTCCCTTTCCTTGAAACAATGTCATTTGATTTCCAGGACCACACTTTCTTGGTTTTCTTCCATATCACTGGCTGCTCTGTCAATTTTCTGATTTGGTTTTTCTTCATCTCTCTAACCTCTTATAGTTTCCAAGTCCCTGGACTCAGACCTTGATCTAGTCTCTTGTATCATTCATTGGTGACCCCATTTAGTTTTGGCATTAAATATCATGTGTAGGCTAATAACTATAAATTCATGCCTCTGGCCAAATCCTTCCTCTGGAATCCAGACCTTTACATAACCAACTGCCTCTATCTCAAGATAAATAATGGGTATTTCTGACAACACACCTAAATTGAATTCCTAATCTCTAAAACTGTTCTTCTACAGTTTATCTCATCTCAAAGGATGACAGTTCCAAATTTGCAGTTGTTTAGGTTGAGTCCTTTTTGACACTTCTTCTGTCACTCCTTATATTTAACCCATAATTGAGTTTTTTTGGTTTCACCTTTAAAGTACATCCAAAATCTAACAGCTCTTCACTATCGACACTGCTGCTTCCCTGGCCTATGCTGGCACCATCTCTCTTAGTTTATTTCATAGTCTCTTTTTTTCAGTGCCTCCCTGGAATATGTTATCCTTAGATTCTTTTAAAATATTTTTTATCAAAACCCTTAATACATGTCCCATAGCACTTGATGCACAAGCACATATATTATAAACACTCTCTACCCTCCTTTCTTCTATTTCTTGTTATCATTACATAACTGTTTAAAATTTATTTTGTTTAGTGTCTATTCCACTCCCCTCCACCCAAACACAAAACCATAAACTCTGTGAGGACAGGAGTCTTTATCTGATCTATTCACTGATCTATCCTTTGTAATTAAAACAGCACCTAGTACATAATAGGAGTTCCAGAGATACATACTGAAATAATGACTAAATGAATGAGTTTGAGGTCATGAGAACTATACATATTTGCATACATGATAGACCTAGTCATGCAAAACAGTAATATTCTCTTTATCCACATATTCTAGATGAAAATTTTACAAAATAAAAATGTTATTGAAAAATTAAACTCTATCATAACTTAGTTCCTCCAAAAATATTTCTTATCAAGACAAATGAGTCAAGCACCTGATTCCCACCCAGCGGGGACAAAACAAGGCAATTACTTGGGCGTAGATGTGAACAATATCGGATACCCTAGTTACTCTGGGCACTCTATTCAAAACCACTCTCCATTTCCTCTACCCCAGAGTGTCTTAGTCCTCATCCAACATGTCAGAGCTTCTTTTCCATCATCAACTTTTCTCATGAATATTCCTTACATCATATTTATATGCATTATTTCCTTCAATTGGGATGACTAAGAGCACAGAAATCACTGAATTAAATGACAATAATGGTAGCAGTACTAGAAGCAGCTAATGCATACCCACTATTTGTGTCAAGCACCATAAATATTCTGTACACATTATACCATTTGGTGTTAACAATACCATCCAGAAAGAACTATCATCACTCTGATTTTGCAGAGAAGAAACTGATACTTAGGTAATTCTTCATCTTAACATAGTAAATGTCAGAGTTCTACTCTGTAATTCTTCTTAACTACCAGTTAATACAAATCACTTTCAAACTTACTACAATTATTAATTTTCAGGGCACTTCCCTGGAGGTCCTCAGTCATCAGATTCTGGATGGAGCTGGGAATCTGTTTTTAACAAGAGTTCTGGGAAACTCTTTTTATACGTCTGGGGAAGACTTCACTAATTATTCTACCTTTCAGTCAGGCAGGCAATTTAATAATTACAAATTAAAAATGACAAAGAGTACTGCTTATTTATAGAGTGCTCCTTCTACACTCTCCCCTGCTAATCAAATGAAAGCCCTTGTCAACTGTATTGTGTAATATAACATGTTGTCACAGATGTGTGTATCTGTTGTTGCATTTAAATTTTATTTATTTTGTAAATAATTCTTTGTGCATATCTCTCTCCCTCCTATTAAGTCTCTACTAATATAACTCTCAAAATTATAATGGAAATGCAAGAAAATGATTTTAAATCCTTGAGTCTTTAGCAACAATTGTTTATAACATATGTGCCTTTTCTCACCTTCTCTGAGTGTGCACCTTGCTCTTTCCATCAGGGCGTCCAGCAGTGAGATATGTCTAGGACATTTACTTCACTCCCAGATGATGAAGCAGTCAGAGAATGACTGGTGAAAGGTCTGCAGCCCCCACACTGAAGCAGTTTCTTTCCTTACTGCAGAAACAAATAAATACATTATCAAAATACTCAAGCAACTGTATGAACACATGGTAGTAATTATATAAAAATATAATCAATATAATAATCAACAAAGAAACAGATTGGTGTATCAGGAAGACCACAGACTTTTGAGCCAATAAGACTTAGGAGGAAATCCCATTTCTTGTTTGATAAAACCTCAGAATCTTTACTCACAACAAAAGTCGTTGTACTAAAATATATCCATAGAAAACATTCTGAGACCAATTGGTGGATGTAGACAGATTTTGTGGTTAAAATGGGATTTAGCAAAAAGGGAGAACTCATAGTTAAGCTGCTTTAGCATATTCTGGAGATTTATGCTCTAATCTCTTGAGGAAGAAATCAATTTAAGTTAACTTTACTCTTCGTATTTTAGGAGTAAAATCTGTCTCTGGATAACAATTATATATGTTAATGAGATGACTCAAAATGCATTTCTCCTATTAATTATCATGTAGATCCACCATTGATTCTACAAACTAAACACATACCAACTTTGTAATATATTCCAATCAAAAACCTTCACACATACAATTCATAATAAGAAATAGTATTTGTTCTCCATGTTATGATTGCCTTAGAAACTACATTTCTTGCCTTCTTGAACAATGAGTTATAAAGTGAAATTCCTTCAATTTTTATCTTGGCTGTCCAATCATTTGGCCTTAATTTTATAATTGGTAAGTTGTCTACCCAGTCTGTGTCTCAATTGCTATAGGTGAGGTCAGAAAAGGATCACAAACAACTCATCAAAGAGCTGGAAAGGGTTCCAATAAAGAAACTTCAAGGAATTTTCAAAACTTATATTTGTGTAGGTTCTAATTAATGCAAATAATTAGGCTGTTCCAAGGATTAGATTTTAAAAGTGCAATAGAACAACAGCAAGAATGGGCTGTCTTTTCGATCTTTGTAAAGGCTTATGTGGGTTGAAAGTTTCCTTAGCCTTGAAAGTGTTAAGATAAGCATGACAAACACTATTGTATGCTCAGATCAATAGAGTTCATAATATGGAAGTAGAAAGGAAGAGAATTCAAAATTAGCAAAGAATTTCTTTAAAATCTGGATATAGGACTATATAGTACCACATGCAAACATATACATACAGAAAGCATAACAGGTATAATGAGGGAAAAAAGGTGTACTGAATAAATAAAAATACTTGAAGTCACTTTGAAAAATAAAGTATATTATTATATTCTACTTCATAAAATCAATGACTAGAAATACTCAATAATTATCACCATATTGGCTTCCTTCATTCCTTCATTTCATTCACAATTATTGAATACCTGCCATTTGTTAACTACTGAAAAGATGCCTGTAATAATGAGGTGGAAGTCCCTACCTTACTGTAATATGCTTAACAGTAAAAGAGTTCATTTCAGAATTAAAATAAATATTTAACACTTGATAAATAATAAAAATATAAATAGTTCCTACTCTCAACTATTTGTATTCTAAATGACAAAAGCACATTAATATGTGACACTTTGATAAAACCCACTTTCAAAAATCTCATGTTTTATTCTCTTTGACATTTAAAAAAATGAGAGAATAGTAAAGTGGAAATAAGTGTTTTATTGCAAACATTTGGTTCAGGTAATGGGATAGAATGGATGGTACCAAAAGAATCAAGAGTTCCTTTACAAAAGAGGAAGCAATATACAGGATATCTCCTGATCCCTGATCCCTAAAATAGTGGCATTCAGGAAACACACACTCAGTAAATATACAGCATCACAAAGTAAATATACAGCATATCAGGATTCTGGAGTCAGACTCCATGTGTACAAATTCTGACTTGGATACTAAGGATCCATACAACGTTGTGTCACTTAAACTCTTATCTCAGTTCTCTCATCTGTCAGTTGGAAATAATTGCACTCACTTGTGGTAGACTGGAAAACTGGCACAGTCCTTTACTCTCTACTATACTCACATCTATTATGGGTCCTTACATCAGCAAGCACATTCTATTTCCATTCTTCTTGACTACCAGTTGGCCCGGTGACTTCTTTGGAAAACAGAATTCAATGAACATGGCATTGTATCAGTTCCAACATCAAAGGGATCAAAGGAACTTGCTGTCTTAAACTCTGTCCCAGGATCCGGCCTCCCCAAAGTGAACATGATGTTTCCATCATGTGAATGACAGGCAATCACATGAACCATGAATCAGCCAATGGTCCCAATCGAGAGCCCAAAGATATAACAGAGCTCAGTTAAGACTATAAAGCCCACCTTCCTGACTCAGCTGACAAAACAAATTGGCCTGCTCTAGATCAGCAAAACTGTCTAGGTGACCCACACAGGAAAGAAGAATATTAAAATATTAAGGAACCACTGAGTTTCAGGGTGGTTTCTTACAAATCAAAAGCTAACTGATATACACCAGATAGGGCTGATGGGAGGGTTAAATAAGTTCAAACCGTATCTGGTATACGATAATATTATGTAAGTATTTGGTGTTGTTATTAAAAAGAAATTGATTTCAAAATGTAGACAATTTGCCTAATGATCTCTAAATCAAAACCAGCTGGACTTCCTTCTGGTTTAGCATGCTGGTAATGGATGGTGGTGAGATGGCTGTGAACATGACATCTAACAGTCAGGCTCAGATCCCAGGGGCTTCATTTTTGTATAAGTGATTTGCATCAGAGGAGAATGCTTGTCTAAATAGCTCCAAATTCATTCACTAATTGGCGGGAAACGTCATGTATGAAAGATCAAGAAAGCCAACTATTTGATCATTACATTTATTTACAATTTTTCCCAATAGTCTGGTTATTACTTCTACTTCTATTAATATAAGCAATGTTCTAAAATGAGCAGTGCAGAAGTACACAGGAAATAATTTTATGAATATTTTTCTATGATATTGTTTTATGAATGTTTCCTTGTATTCTGAAACTAGTAGCATCAATTTATGACAAAAACTCAATAAAATGAGGATAGAAGGAACATATCTCAAAACAGTAAAAGTCAATATATGACAAATCCACAGCTAACATCATAATCAATGGTGAAAATCTGAAAACTTCTCCTATAAATTCAGGTGCAAGACAAGTATGTCCACTTTCACTGCTACTAATCAACATAGAATTGGAAGTCCTAGCTAGAACAATTATAAAAGGAATCCAAATTGAAACATCATAAATAAAACTTTCACTATTAGTATACAACATAATATTATACATAGAACACACTAAAGACCGCACAAAAATTATTACTAGAAACAATAAATCTATACAGTGAAGTGGTAGGATACAAAATTAATATGTAAAAAGTCTATTGCGTCCCTATACTTAGATAACAAAAGATCTTGGATATTCAAATAAATTCTGAACAAAAAGAACAGGGGTATCACACTGCTAGACTTCAAACTATACTACAAATTGTAATCAAAACGGTTATTAGAATAAAAATAGAAACACGGAACAAAGGAATAAACTTGAGAGTCAAGATATAACCACATACTTACAATGAGTAGTTAATCTACAACAAAGTAGCCAAGAGTACATATTGGAGAAAGGAAATTCTCTCCAGCAAGTGGTATAAGGAAAACTTGACAGTCTCACGTAAAAAAAATAAAATAAAATGAGACCATTATCACATGACATAACAAAAATTATCTCAAAAGCAAGACTAGGATGTATGACCTAAAATCATAAAACACATAGAAGAAAACATAGGTATTGGGCTTAGTGTTGCCTTTGGGAATTCAGCTACAACAAGGGAAACCAAAGCAGAAATACATAAATGGGACTAGATCAAACTAAGAAATTTCAATACAGTGAAAGAAGCTATCAATAACCAAAAAAGAAAAACTTACTGAATGAGACAGTATTTACATATCAGACATCTGACAAGGGGTTAATGCCCCAAATCTACAAAGAACCCATATGACTCAACAAGAAAACAATGCTATCAAAAAAAAAAAATGGGCAGAAGATCTAAAAAGACACTTCTGTAAAGAAGCCATACAGATAGCCAACAAGCACATGAGAAAATGCCTCTCATCACTTATCATCAGGGGTACAAATCAAAACCACAGTGAGATACAACCTTACACTTGTGAGAACAGCCTTTACATATACCATAGTGAATTCTTTAGTATTTCTGAAGCATTAAGACATCTTTTAAATTATCTTTAAAAAGCCATGGAAAGTAAAGTTTCAACTTGATGTCGATTTTTGGAGTCAATGGAGAGAGGGATCACTGGGTTCACTTTGGGAAAGGTTTCACCAGAGCTCCCCTTTCAACGGCACACGCTAAGTTTCTCCACAATACAGAAACGTTAATTATATTTAAAGAGCAGGTTTATTAGGGAAAGAGACAGAAGAATTAAGAACACTTGCACAGATGTAAGTGGGCAGGAAGAGCTCCCCAAAAGGGACAGGTTTGCTAAGAGAGGCCCTCATGGTTGCAGGCAGGCAGCCTTGAAGAGAGCTTTCTCTGCTGAGCGAGGTCACTGAAGAGAAGCCCCAGCATAGGACAGGTCATGGGCAGGTAGGAAGGCTGCTGCCCTGCATAGGGACAAAGAGTTGGTGGAAAGAAGCACCTGCATAGTCACAGGTGGGCAGAAGGAGTGCTGCCCCGAAGCCTGTGCAGAGATTGCCCTCATACAGTTCTGCCTTCTTTTTGGGAGGGGCTCATATCTTCCAGGAGTGATTTGTTTTGTTGTTGATTATGTAGGATTTGAAGGGGGCCAGAGATTAATGGCCCTCAATCTCCTTATCTTCACCTTGGGTCTGTGCTCCTGATACTCCCTATAGCATCTGCTACCTGCTTGAAATGATTATGTTAATCCCTTCAACTCTTGGCATTGTGTGAGCCAGGTTCCAGTCTTGTGATGCCTCCTTTAGGTTTTCTATTCTTTCCTCCGTCAGACTGACCTCACATACATGAAGAACTAATTTCTATATCCTGCAAAATAGCTGGTTCCAGTAATGGACCAAGAAGAGCCAGAAAACGATTTTATTCCTCCTGCAATGATAGGGGAACTAGGAGAGAAACCTTCAACTATCATAGATCTTGGACCTAGACCACAAGAGATTTTTAAAGGATAGAACCTGGCCCTTACATTTTATAGTTTTCAGCTAAAAGATCTTATATCATACAAAACCCTCCAATATTTGCTTTTTTCACTCAGAAAATCCTATACGATCCTATATGACAAAATCCTATACCATCTATCCTCCTCGTCCCAAACTTTGACTTCATTTCTGTGACTTTCTTACATTGATTTATCTCCAGTCACAGGTACCTACTTGAAAAGACAAACACCTCTTGCATGACACTCCTTAACTGTTTTCTCTATAACTTCCTCTCTCATTTCCACATGGTTCATGCCCTGATCGTTTTTATGTATTTCCTCAAAAGTTACCTTCTCAGTAAAGCTTTTCCCTGATCACCCCAATAAAAACTGAAAAATGACCACACTCTGCATTCCCTACCGTTTTTCTGTTTTACAATTTGTACATCGCTTATCACCTTCTAACATATAAATTTTGTTTGATGCTTGCCTTCTGCATCAGAATGTCTGTTCCTTGAGTTCTATTTCTTTCACTGAGCCTACAGTACTTCCTGGTACATTGTAGGCATTCAATACATACTGAATGAATAAATGAGTGAGAAAGAAATGTTCAAGATACTTAATGATTTGCATAAAGTTACACTTTGGAATTCAGCAGAAAAGCAGGACTAGACACTAAATTTTCTGGCATCACTTTTGTATGAATTAAATAATATGACAGTAGCACTTTAGATTCACTTATATGTGTCAGTCTGAAACATAAACCCACCAACATCTATATAGACCTTGATTACTCAAAAAGTAAGCATACTTTTAATTCTCCTTACTAGCCTATCAGGCATATATTAGTATATCTATTTTATAAATTACAAACTTGATACCCAAGATATTAAGAAAAAGATAGGTTAAGTTGGAAGTAAATCTATCAAAAATGATCTTCTGTACTCTGAAAGAATTCTCACTTTGCAAAAAGATGCACTGCTGAATTTCATTCAGTGATATCTCTCCTAGTACCAAAATTTTAAAATGCAGTTGAATGTTCCCACAATATTTCATATAAAATCTTAAGGCATAATAAAACAAGTGTTTCCTCAGTACCCTTTCATCTGGATTTCATCCCTTATTTTGCCCTAACCTTTTATAAACAAAATTCTGAGATCCAAGAATAGTCATGTAGCAGAGTAATTAACCTCTCCTTCTATGTATTTTGAGTTTATGTATGTGTGCATGTGCTTGTGCATGTGTGTGTAATTGTTTTGTTTCCGTGTGAAAGGATTTACCAGTCTTTAAAGGGCCTGGGCCTAATTTGAACAAATCCAATCACCCAAAAAGTCAGTATATTTAAAAAAATAAAACAACACTCAGGGAAAACAAATGAAAAGCTCAGGAAAGAGAAAGCACAGATATTACTTAAAATAATTAATAGGTCAAAGTGCAAAAGTTACTCCATGAAGTTCTAATAATTTTCAACAAATACTCACTTGTAGCATGTAGCTGAGAGTGTTCTTGCACATAAATTATACTTTTGTTGACCTGAGACTCAAGAGAAAGCCATAGTAGCCCCAACATCTTATGAAACAGTGGTCAAAAGGGTCAGATGGAGAATTTCACTGAGTTCATTTTGTGGATCCAATAGGCAGCAGAGTCGGAGATGGAGAAAGAGCTTTATGGAATCATAAAGATGACCTATAGTCATCCCAGGTACCTGATTTTTCCCTTACTGAGAGTGGAGTATATTTATGGCTTGCACTTCATATAGCTGAAGAATGGAAGAAAGAAGGCTCCTACTACAGCTTTTGTAGAGGAAACACAATGAATGGAGTTTTCCATTTTTTAGAGTGGTCATGCCAATTGCTTTGCGTGGCATCCTAGTTTAAATTTTTATCAAATCTTATTATGAATATCTTAGTGTAAAAGATGGTTGCCATAAAAGTGCTACCTATTATAGGAAATGAGGCAACGGATCATTAACGAATTTGATCCAAGTAATTTAAGTTAGTGATTGAAGTGAAAGGAAACTTGAGTTACAAGAATGAACTAAAAAAAATTTCTAGGGTATTATCAAAGGGAAATATCTCTTTGTTAAAGATTCCAAGAACATGTTAAGTATTCATGGTTTATAAAGTCTCCACATTTTTTCCAGTAGATTGTAAACTGCTAATGTATCTGGATTAGATAATGGCATATTTCCTCTTAAATGCACCCCAATGAAGCAGATACAAACATTCAACATTTTTGCTGAGTATAGCCCTCACATCTACTTGTAGGACATTCAGAAACATGTGAAGAAATGAAATTTATCAGATTTTATGACTCCAAGAATCAAAATATCTGGGCCTACAAAATATACCCAAGATACCTTAAGTGAATGTCTCTCTTCCACAACTAAATGGAATCTCTTTTGAAAGTCAATAAACATTTCTCTCATTGTCAAATCAGTGATAATGCACTCACAACTAGAAACTTACAAAAATAAGGTGATTTACTACAATAGAAGTAGGATCTAAGGCTAAAGTTAAGCATTTATATAACAGTTATCTTAATCAAAATAGATAGTAAGCTAACAGATTATAGTTTCATATAATCAAAAAAGTCCCAAAGAGAATGCCCCTTAATGTGGTGACTAAGAAGCATATGCATGCAACAAATTCTCTGCAATATAATGTAACAGCTCTAAATTTGCTTCTTATGAACTTAAACCATGCATACATTAGTTGTAGAATATTTATAGTCAATCTATAAACTTGCAAATAAGCAGGTTTTTAAAAAAATAGGACACTTAAAGTCCTTAACATAAAGTTAAAAAAAAAAAGGCCAAAAAGGAAAGAAAAATCATAGGATCTTGGGCTCCCAAGAAATATGCAGATCATTTCTATTTTCAGTGTCTTAAAGTACCATCATGTTTAAGTCATTCTAGGGAGAGAAAAATCGATAAGCAATCACTACTGGAAATTATTTAACAACCAGCCTTAAGAGTGCACTGCAATTACTAATTATAAATTTTGACTTTTACAGACTAATTTTTTACTAAACCTAGGCAAAATTAAGCCCTGATTCAGCTAGATGGAGATGAACAGCAACACAATATCTGTTTTAGAGTATAGAATGCACAAACTATATTTTGGGACTTGATTTAAGACTAAGGTCATATGGATTACCCACTGCAAAGTGCTAGGAGAAACTAAAATTGCTTTTCATGAAATGTCAACTTTGTGGCAGGAAAAAAGATGAAATTAAAACCATTATAGTATATCAGCTATGATCATCACTTGGCATAGTACTATAGTGTGTGGTGGAACACAGAAGTTCTGATCAACAGAAGTTGAAGTCATCCCCTCAAACTCTGCCTTGTCAGAAGTTGAATAATCTCAATAAACTATATTTTCTTGGGTATGTTTCTCAATCCTTTAATTATTTTTGAGGCTCTCGTCTGAACAGCTACCAAATGTTCTACATTCTTCTCTGGCATCTTAAGTTAACATTACTTGATCAAATGTCAAAGAAGCTGCTATTAATTTTTAAACTAGAATTTAGAATAATTTTACAAATAGTATATTCTTGGAAATCATGATTTAAAGATACATAAATCAAAACATGTAGTTCTACCACCTCAATCGAATACATTACCAGAAGAAATTCTTTTACAAATGTGTCACTATTCATAGGAAAGAGTTTTTACTAAAATACATGTTACAAATATAATTTATTTATCTGAAACCTTGGGGAGGAGCAAAGAGGAACATGACTTTAAATGTTCATTGACTATGCTCTTGTTTTAGAAACACTAACTTACGAGTAGTAAAATATGATAAAAATACATTTTATTAGAACATGTTATCTGTTATTGACATGATCTTTGAAGGAAGGGGTACATACTTTTATTAATTTGCACATCAATTCTGACAATTTGATGATAATGCTAAATATCTTCTTATGAGGTTTATGTGAATAGAAAAAAAGGAATTCAGCTATCCTCCGGGCTTCAGTGGGGTGCTACCTCATTCATTTTTAATGTTTTCCATTCTTACCTCCAAATACTCATGGATCAGGATAGAAACCTGGAGGAGTTCCCCAGGGTCTGTACAGGACTTGTGTAATAGTAGGGAGACAAGATTGGTTCAGTCCAGTCTCGCAACCCATCCACACGAGCTCAGACCCTCTGGTTCACATCCAGCCCACAGCTATAAGTCCAAATTTAGTTAGATGGTGCTCAACCACATCACTGCCCCTAATTAGATTAAGGAAAGTGTGAAGGTGTTTATATATGTCAAATTCTTTAACACTCTCCCATCAAAAAATAGACTTATACCCAATGTGATTTATTTCTAAAAAATAAGAAGTGGCAGTAATGATTATATGACTACTAAGTCTAGATTTGAAAAGATCATTTGACTTCCATCTGGTTGTCTCCATTAGGAAGTATGCCTTGAGAACCCTGAGCTGCTATGTAATAAGTTCACATTCAATGAGGCTGACATGTTAGAGAGATCCTGAGAAATGATAAGAGAGAGCACAGTGTTGATCAGTCATGAGTGAAACCAAACATTGGTCTACTCTTCTTTTCCCATTTGCAACTCATACTTTGAATATAAGCTTCTAGGTGTCTGTCATTCACTCCATAAGTATTTATTGAGCATTTACTATACTTAAACACTGTGTTAGGGGCTGTAATTGTAGGAAAATTGCTCTTGCCTCTGGAATGGTTTGGGGCAGTCCATTCCAGGCCAGGTGGCAATGTAGAATAAGAATTATAAGAAGTATTGATGTTTTTGAATTTCAGATTTAAAATATATTAAAGCTGTTAAAAGAACTTTTATATCCATCGTCTCACTAAGTGTGAGTAGCAATGATCTAAGTTATTTAGTTACTTTGCATTAGTTCATGTTATAAGTTAAGGGAACAAAAACCCAAAGCTAACTTGTCCAAAGTTAAGTAAGTTGTAAATTGTGAGAACTATTTCAAACCTGAAAGCTGAACCCCATATTCTGGGGTCTTTTAACCCTACAGCCTTGATGTTGCTGACCCTTCCCATTTCCAGGTTGATGATGGATGGAAATGAGAACCAGAACTTAAGATTCGTTACCTCAGGCTCCCACAGGTCTATGTTGCTCTCAATGCTTGTAACTGTTGCATTATAGGAAACTAACACTGTTTTAGATATTTCAGTCATAAAGGGTTTAAATGAAGAAAGAGAATGCTTATACAATCTTTGGTAGAACCGAAAAAGAAAAAAATGAGACGGTCCTATTGAGTCCTTGGTTTTAAAATGATACCACCATAGTTAGAATGTAGTGGTCAAAAAAAAATTATTGCTATTACCAACATGCACATTTACAAGAACTTGCTTGGCAGTACCACAGTGACATAAGAAAGGCCTCTCTGCTATGCCTCATGCAAGTGCCTCCTTTTGGTAAGAGCTAAGTTGTAACTAGAGCTCTAGCTGCAAAGGAGCCTGATAAATGGAGTTCTTACCTTCCAATTCCTGAAATACAGTGGAGAATACAGAAAGGTTGAAAAAGATGTCAATTAGCTACCAGCAATATTCAACACTAGTTCTTTTTTTCTCAGTACCTCATCCTGTTCTTTATCAATCTTTCATTGCTTCCTTAAATTCAATTTTATCTTCTTCATATGCTAAAATAGCCCCTCAATGATCCCTTCCTCACCTCCAATAACAAAATTGCATTGTAGAACACAAACCATGACTGCCTTCCTCCTCTTAGTCAGCACACCTGTTGCAAAATGCACTCCACTCTACAGAATGTAAGACCTCTTCACCTATACAATAACTTAGGGGTCAGATGAGGCAACGTGACATGTAAAAAAGGTAGTTCCCCAAGAAGTGATGCTTGGACTTTACTTCTGTTCCTTTTCTCCTTAATAAACTTTTTCTTTCTCTAAACAAACAAAGAAGTGATGCTTGACCAATGGGAAAAGGGAAACAATGAGAATTTCTCCTCTCTTCCCCTCTTCTGTGTAGATACAGTGCCTTCCCAAAAATTTTCTAAAGAATTATCTCCTATTGATTGAGCAAGCCTGCAGAAATCACCTGTTCTGTTGTTCTGTGGCATTTTGTGTGCAGTGGCCAACATGGTAATACACTATGTTGAAATGAATTAAACCTGTTCCTTATTTCAACATCCTGTTATTGTGTCTGACAAATAAAACAGTAGAGTCATAATCTCTGCCTCAGGCTCTGCTTCCCAGAGGGCCTAAGCTAAGTGACACAGATTTAGCACTATCAGCATTTATAAAGCAGGGGTTCTCAGCAGAAATGTGCTTCAGAAACACTTTATAAAAATTATAAATACTCTTGCCTCATTTGTGACTGGCTACATAAAAGTAGTTACAATCAGGATTTGATCATGCATATGTTTTATTAGGCACCATTTTAGAAGTACACTAATCAGCATTAGTAAAGAACAAATGGCCCACAGATCTGATTTTGCCCCCGGTGACCCTAAACTATCTACCAAATGACAAAGAATCATGCTATATTATTGAGAAAGGCTTATGACATCATTAAGCAGAAGTCACAAACTAGGAGAAATGTGAAGAAACACATTTGGGGTAGCCTAACTAAGCAGGTGTGATAAGCCTGCAGCACAAGCAGACTAATGAACATTTAGGTGTTACAAAAATTTATTCAGAGTTTTGTAAGAGGTTAGCATGTCTCATTACCCTCTTTACCTTTCCTTTCAGACATTTTCTTCAAAATTAAAAAAAAAAAAAAGATTCAAAAGCAGCCAGCTGGTAGCATGCGTTGTCAGTAAGAAATGACGTAAGCCAGGCTAATTGATCACTTTTTAAAGATTAAGTGGCCCATTCTCTGTAATAGGACATACAGAAAACAGCTTTACCAGTGCTGAAGTAGTTTACTGAATTCTGACTGCCAACTGAAAATTTAAATCATGCTTATTTTTCATAAGATAATCCACTCACAATAGGCAATTTACTTGATATCATCCCATAAGAAAAGCTCTGATGCTCTTCCTGAACCTTCTACTTGCTGTGTTGTTATGGTGCACCTGCTTTTTCGATAGATCTTGATAAGAAAGGGTTGCAGAAGGACCTGGAGACCAGTCATCTTGCATGTCTCAAGCAGAAATAGACTCTCATGCTGTGTAATCACTGAAAGAATTCTAAAGGCTTTTATATTTTACATATAAGCCTAGTCTCTCTAGGTCTCATTTTCTTATCTTAAAAGTAAATGAAACATAATACTTTTTTTAAAAGATTTATTTATTTAGGCATCCAAGCTGGGGTAAAGGCCAGAGGCGTGGGGCGGCGAGAGGGTTCACCAGAGACAGAGTGGGCGGGGGGCAGAACAGGCAGATCAACGTAAATACACTGCTGAGGGGAGCAGCGGGAGAGGCAAGAGAGGTCTGCCACACCATGTGGGAATCTCCCCAGCTGGACGTCGAACTCACGTCACCACTGCTGACAGCTCCACAGTGCAGCACTTAACCCACTGCTTTTTTTTTAAACTTAGCTTTCAGGACTATTGTGATGATCAAATGGAAAATACAATTACTTCATGAAACTGAACATGATCTACAAATATTTACTATAGAGGGCCTATTATGGGAACTATTCACATAAATAATGACTCTTTTTCATAGAGCTCACACTGTCTCTCTAGGCTGCCACTACATACCCCTTTTCCTGCTCTTAAGAATAGAGGATTGAGAGAAAGTGCAGCTCTGATAATCCATAGCTAAGGATAAGAGGTGGAAAGGTTGAAGCAGTTAGATGAATAAAACAAAGAACAAAAAGTTCAACACTTGTCTTAGAGTCCTTACTCTTCTCCTTTCCTGTAACTTAACCCCCCTTACCCTCATTCTCTACTCAGTAAAGTGGGGGAAATAATTCTACCAACTGCAGTTGTGTTTGGTGACTAAAGAAGATTAAGCATATAAAATATTAAGCTTCTAGTCCTAAAATAAGAATTCAAGGAATGTCAGATTTCTTCCTCTAGGTGATCTAAAAGGACCACACAGTGTGGGGGAAGGAGGGAACACTACTTATGGAGTCAGAATTCTGACACTCACATAACTCTGGTAAAAGTAACATCAATAGTCATTCTTTTTTTGGAAATGAGAAGGTATCTTTTTACATGTTCTTCCTTCATAGATGTCTTCATATGGTTCTGAAACTCTTAAGTTTATTCAGAAGAACCAAATGTCCCATCTTTATAATGGCAACTTTTTATAAAATGCTCAGTACTTTTTAATGGGATGTATCATACTGTTTCACTTTTCTTCATCAATGGCCCTCTCAATCTGCCTTTTCATGATACTCAACAGGGTTAAATGGACTGGGACTGGGACTAGAATAGGGGTTCTCAGGCTATCACCACTATTAGGGTCTGAGTTTGATCTCCAGCCAGGGAACAAACTCACATATGATGCAACAGACCTCTCCTGTCTCACCTGCTTCTCCCCTTAGCAGTGTATTTCAGTAAATCCACCTGTTCTGCTCCCCACTCTGTCTCTGGTGAATCCTCTCACCCATCCCCCTCTGGCCTACACCCTAGTTCTTTCATGCATATGTAAATAAAAAAAAATCTTTAAAGAAAAAGTGGGTTGGGACTTAGAACAAAATTCATAAAAGTCATATTGATTTTAATATATAATAATTAAATTTGAAACTAATTTTTAAATGACTTTTTGAAGTCCATATTCTTATCGTACCAGTATTTTGCTTATTTAGTAATTACTAAAACAACCCTTAAAACTAAAGCTTATTGAAACTATAGGCAAAAACACACAACAGAAACAGCGTCTGATAACAAGGCAGCATTCTGAAATTGGGGCTCCCCTGAAAAATCAACAACAAATGGTACAACAGGTATAATGGCCCAGGGCAAGACTGTTCTTTGAGTCTTAACTGGCTAAGGGTGCCAATGGAAATGCCAATTGGTTTTGATAGTTTAGAAACGACTGATGAACAGATTGCCCCGATACATTTGCTTTCTTCAAATAGCAGGGTACATTTCCTGCCTAATGGTCCACTACCTTTACTTAAAATATGAGATAGACCTCGATCTTTGTGCTCATCACACTAAAAATTTCACTCTGGAATTCTCCAGTTCTGAGAGATGCAGCAGGTAATGAAAAAGAGACTGTAACGAATGCCCCGGAAAACTGCAGTTGTCAGTTTTCCAGGCTGCCAAGTTTTTTTTGGAACAAAGCAAACAGATTTGTGGGTGCTAGAAGATGTGCTTCCTGTTACTCCTGTCACTGAACACCAGGTGACATAAATGCTCATAGCACAAGCCCACAGCTGTCAACTCTTCAAGCTCAGGAACCAAGAAGAGGTCTGAACACTCCAATCCAAAATATATCTCCACCGAGATTATCTCTCTCCTATTGTTTAGTGCTCCTAATTTGCTTCTAGACTGGAGTTTCTCCAGAGGACTCTCTGCTCTTTCAGAGTAGAGTAGGCAATCGAGTGATAAAATAAGAGATCCTCTTCTTATTTAACAGTGTTCCTGATTATTCTTCACTCTTTCTACATTTTCTTTAATGTTTTTCTAATGACGTATTTCACCTCACCTCTCACCTAAAACCCAAAGGGAGTCATTCATCCACTAACTAAAATTTAACAAGTATCTCCTACGCAGCAGGTTCTACTTCCGAAACTGATAAATTAGACAAAGTTTTAGCCTTTATGAAGTTTCACTGTATCGTGACAATTAAACCATAAACAAAGAAATTAATCAACTTATACAATTTCATTTAGTGCTGAGCATAATGGTAATAAACACTTAAAATCAGGAGAAAGTTTAAGAAAGTAACTTGGTAAAAATGTTGGGGGAAACTTGATTTTAAGTAGGAGGTTCAGAAACAATCTGAGAAACACTTCGACAATAACAACAGCAATAACAACAATAATAGTAACAATAAAGTGATGGAGTAAGGGATGCAAAAATCTGAAGAAAGAGCTTTCAAAAAATAACAACCAGCAGCTTCCATAGGGGGAAAACCTTGGACACTCATATTTGGGCATATCTTTTCATTTTACTGCTGCTCTGCTTTTTTTACTGTTATTCATATTCCTGTGTCAATTTTTAATTATATCTACTAGTTAATAAAAGTCAGTTTTGTATAATTCTTTGTAAATCTTCACAGAGAAACAAAGCAGGAGCATGAGAAAGTATTTATTAAATGTGTTGATGGTGAAAGCTGTAGATTTCTCCTAAATCAGGCAGTCCCTGGAGTGCATTATCTGTGATAGCTACAATGTCTTTAAGTAAGATCTCTAATAAATAACTAATCACAACACAACTGGTTTTACACAAATTTGAGAGAGGGGATAAGGTCTGGAGTGTGCAGTATGTTTGAAGCATTTGGGAAAGGGACATTCACAGCTCTGGAAAGAGCAGCAAAGACTAAACTGTAATAACTTCAAGATGACAGCTAACCAGAAATGGTTACATAAGAAACATTCAAGGGAATTTTAATGTGCTGCAGCAAACAGGATTATAGGGCAATAAAATTTCAAGGTGCATTCTAGTTAAGTTCCAAAGATTTTTGCAGAGATTTTGAAGAGAATGCAAGTGTCCAGAAGCTTGGGGAGAATTTTTGCTTTTCTCAGCAGAAACTGCAGAACACCTACCCTTATCCTTTGCTGCAAAACAAGCAAATGGCCAATGCTTATCTATATAGGGGCTACCTATGGGGCGCTCTGCCATGAAAGCTCCTAAGAAGGCACATTTCAAGGGCTATTACCCTCATCTAGACTCTCCATTAGTCTACAGAACTCTTTATTGTGTCTCATGCAGAGCTAAACCTCATGAGCAATTAACCACAGGGTAGCTGAAAAATTAGTTTTCAGCAAGTAAGTTCTACTTGCAAGTGGAACCTAACCTTCTAAAGGGCAATGGACCAGGATTTTCACTTCTTTTGGGTCTGTTTCAGTCTAGCACAAGGCTAAGCACATAAAAAGCACTCAGCAAATATTTAATGAATGAGCCATGTTTCAAAGGGTTTGCCGTGGTGGGTACTCTATGTGAATGCAGTGTTTAATGGTACCTAAAGTTAGATATTAACGAGTTATAAAGTCTTCCTGACTCAAAATGCAGTAGGAGATCAGGCAACTCTATAATCATTATAGGGTTTAAATAAGGCTTATTTCGAGACCTTACTTGAAGAGATGTAGAGGAAGAAACACCAGAGCATATGTAATCCGGGATTACTGCACAGAATGGCATTATCCATAGTGTCTAGTGTTATTATGTTGAATTTTGCTAAAAGAAGAAAAAAAAGGGTTTCAGCCGTTTTCTAATGACATGGCCAGATGATGCCACAAAATCTTGGCATTACTGATAAGTACACACTGTGCTGGAAAATCAACAGTTTCTGAAGGGGATACTGAAGGGAACTTTCCATTATTGAGGTTAGAAATAACTTAGCCCCATACTCATAAATTCCGGCAGTTCTGTGTCCCTAAGCAAGAAAGCACGGGTTTCGTCCTAATTTTATAACTTACTAAACTGGAACTAGTGCTTTTTAAAATTATGAAGCGTTATCTACTTTTTAAAGTTACATTTTTATTTATTTCAAATGCCAGTAATTCAGCTGAGAAAGTAAATATAAGAATAGGTGACCCTTCACTTTAAGAAAGCCTGATATGCTGAAAGAGAAAATTAGTGAGCAGATAAATTATGGAACTCATTTCAATATGCCACTAAATATTAGACACCTCTAGGATTAAAAAAAAAAAACCTACATTATTTACTTCCTTACAAAGGATTTCTAAATAACTTTCCAAGGTTATCTGTATATTTGAGTTGTAAAAATTTAACCCTTGCTCATTTTAGAACTTCATGTTTATAAATATCTACCCAATAGTTTGCAATTTACATTTACTATTCCCTTTCCTTAAAACTCTAAGGGAAAAAAAAAAAATATATATATATGCTAAGGCAAAATTAATTCCTTTTACTGGTTCTACAGGCAACCATTGCCTATAGAACCCAGTTCACTTTAACCACTTTCTTTTTCCCTAAAACTTGCAAGTAAAGTTTCTCTAAAACTTTGGAATAAAGCATATTTTATTTTCACTCCTTTATATGCTAACATTTTAAGTACAGAAGACAAAAAAATAAAGCTCACTATTATTTTTTAATAATTTTTTTATTTGAGGATAATTTTAGATGCACAGAAAAATTGTCATGACAGTACAGAGAATTACCATATATCCCATACCTACTTTCTCCATTAAAAATGTCTTACATTAATAAGGCACATATTTCACAACCAATGAACTGATACTGAAATATCATTATTTCAGTAATGCCTTATTCAGATTTCCTTAGATTTTACCTTTTACCTAATGTCCTTTTCTGTCCAAGAATCCCATCCAGGACACCACATTACATTTAGTTGTCTCCATATACTCCTCTTGGCTTAGCAGTTTTCAGATTTTTCTTGTTTTGATGATTTGAGTGTTAGTCTCACATTTTATATGCTCCTCAATATAGATTTATCTGATGCTTTCCTCTTGAGCAGACAGGCGTTATAGGTTTAGGGCAAGAAGATCACAGATGTGAGGAGCCATTTTCATCACACCGTAACAAGGTGCAGGCTATCATCACGATTTATCACTGTTGACATTATGTTCAATTGGCTTAGACAGTGTTTGTCAGGTTTCTCCACTTGTGTGGATACCCCCCCCCCATCTTTTTGCACACTTTGGAAGAAAGTCACTATGCATGACCCACACTTAAGAAGTGAGCTAAGTGCCATTTTTTAAGAGGGCAGTATCTACATACATTATTTAGAATTCTGCACAGAAAGTCTGCCTTTGTCCCCATGTAGTTATTCATCCAGTCAGATCAAATTTAATATGTGGACTTAAAATCCAATACTACTTATTTAGTTACTCAAATTGTTCCAGCTTTGACCATTGGGGCACTTCCAGTTGGCTACTTGTCGTTTTGACAAGCCCCCCAATCCTTGAGGTTTTTATTCTTTTTTTTTTTTTTAAACACATCCTCACTTTCTGTAACAAGAAGATGCTCCAGGTATTCCTCTGAGCAGTTCTAATTTTGTCCCTTTGTCCAAGGAGGCCTGGGTACATTTTTTTAGAGGATGGTAATAGAAAACAAGATTTGAAAATAACTTTCCCTCCCCATTACCTACATTTCTTTAATGTATCTTCTATCAGAACAAAGGACATTCATATAGTTTATTTCAGCCTTGTTTCTGAGAAGAAAATTACTGTTTAATTTCTTGAAATAATTGATGATTTTAATAGTTCTTATTCTACTTTACATTTGAAGAGTACAGTTTAATTTCCTTGTTTTACGGAGGCTGTTATTTGTTTTCTCTTCTTAAAGGAACTAAATCTTTAGGAAATGAGGTTCCTAAGAAAAGGAAAGATGGGTTACCTCTCTTTAGACTTAACTAGGTACAGATTGGTAATTCAACTAGAAATAGCAGGGTGTATCTAAGCCTAGGAAGAACTTAATATATACTGCCCTCAGTCAACCCTTGTTTAAAAAGAATCTTGTGACAAATATGTGAGGGACTGGTTGTAAAAGCATGAAGAGGTAGCAACAAAGAAAGAAGAGAAAAAAACACAAATGCCTCCATCAAATCAAATAACCACTTGTATTTTTATGATGTGTATGTGAGGGAATATCAGAAAGAGCTCTTTCATAGATGCAGTGTTAAGCATGCATTCTACTCATCAGGAATTTAAAATGGTTTTAAACATCTAGGCTACTATAATAGCCTAGGCTGACCAAATTCTGATGCTACTGGTATTGAGAAAGTTCCCAAAATTATACAAAGAAAATTAATTGATAAGTGTATGCCATCTGAACAGGTGACTGTTAAAATCTAGCTAGTCAAAAGAGGAAATTACTTTGCATACAGCATACACATCAAGTACATTAGATCCTATAACTGTTTTCCTTCCACTTCCCCTTTTGGAGGGGAAAAAATGTAAACACTTTGAATAACACTTAAGAGCCTTAAACAGATAATATAGATAACCACTGATGAATAGGTGCAGCACTTGGACTACTCATGAAAACCAAGGTTCACACAGGGATACAAGAGCCCCGTAGTTCAAAGTCATGCGTCTCTACTGATACATAGCTCTTATTTTTGGGTCACTTAACACTGCTAAGTTTATACCCAGATAAAAATGTTTGGCACTCATTAGCTACATTCCTTTGAAGCTAATCAAGCCAGTCAGAGATGGGCTGCCTGAGAGCTGTATGTTTTACTATATTGTACTCCAACTGGAAAGTTGCTGAAATCTAGTCTACAAGTACCGCCTTGCCTTTTCTCATGGACACAGGTTGGGAATCAGAAGACATGGTTTTTAGGCAGCTCAGACACCGAAGACAACAGACACAAATCGATAGAAAAAAATAACTTTTTTATTTACAAAAAAAAAAAATCCAAATATTGGATGCTGTAAACAAAATTCACAATCCGTTCCCTCTAGCACTGATGCAAACATATCAGTTTTTAAGAGTACATCCTCCATCAACTCCTTTTCTGCCTGTGACACAGTCTGAAGTCAAAATATTTCAAGAGTGACCCAAGGTGCAGCGTGCTGCAACAGGACATCTCAGAGCAGGCAATGGTGTAGAGAGGTTGGAGAGAGAGACAGCCAGCGGGCGGAGCCTCCTCCATTCTGCAAGGTTTTGCAGCAAGTCTCACCAAGTTACCGTGACATCTTCCAACTTTGTACTTTTACCATATACTTTAGCCATTATTACAACAAAGTTTTACATAGAGATTCTTTCTTAGCACTGAAAAGGCTATGCTATAAGAAATCTTAAAGATTATATTCAAATAGGTGCTATATATGAAATAGTTTTTTTTTTTTTTGCTTTTTGGTTTCATCTAATACACTTTCTCTTCAAATAACAAAAAAAGCTTATTTTTTAATTGATGACAGCTTTCAACATAATACATTTCATTTACAAAATAGTTCACAATATTTGACAAGCACTGAATTGAAAACAACTTTATGCACAGCAAAGCAACCAACGACGAGCAAACAGTAGGGGGTGACAGAAACAGTATTTTCACTTTTCATTACCTCCTTGGCTTGGCTGACAGATATTCTTCCATCCTTGCATTTTTTTTTTTTTGAGTCACATTTTAATAGTTCACCCAATACCAAAGTGAGAAGATACTTGATTCCATTTCTGGAAAGGAAAAGTCCATCTTGATGTAGGAATTCTTGAGGCAACTTTAAGTAAACGAAGTAAACTTTTTAAAAGGGCATTGTCACAGGTTAAGTGTTCTCTGACATGCCTGACTACACTGTTGACAAGAGTCTCCATCAGAGAAAACTTCTTCCTGTTTTAAAGTAACAGCACACTAGGCCAGATAAACAAAAAAGCAAGCAAATCACAGGTACTAACCAGGAGTTGAGAGCTTTTCTTTTCTCTGCCCTATACACACAGATCTCTCTCACCAGACAAACTTTAGGCCACACATCCACAAAGAAATACATATATTCTACTGTTTGTTCAACTACATATGCACAAGACTATAGTACATACAAAGGAGAAATAAATTATATAATCCTTAAAGTAAATGCTGAAAGTTGTCTTGAGTACATCCTGTTCTATCTGAGTGCCAGGAGTTGGCTCTTCCAACTATACTATTAACCCTTGAGTAAGTAAAAAAAGAACATAAATACTTGAGGAAATAAGTGAAAAGTATATCTTCAAATAAGGCTCTACCAAACAAAAATCTCTGTCCTAAATCAACAGCAGGGTGTTGCAAAGCCAGAGAGACCTCCAGGTACTTTTGAAAATAGTGGACAACTCATTTGTCAACAGTGAGGATGAGAAGGAAGAAAACAGACTACCAGTTGCTCCTTGGTCCCAAGAGTCCCCTTAGTTTTCTTTCAGAAAATTTCCAAACAGGTGAGCAGGTGGAGCTCTGGTTTTTGACAGTTAAGTATTAGGCTTAATCTGCAAATGGACTTATTTCCAAGGAATTCACAATTAATTTTCAAACCCAGGGCTGGAATAAGGGAGAGTAAGCCAACATGGGAGAAGGATGAGTTCCTCCCTAGGAAACAGTGAGTGGCAGTGCAGTAGCTGTTACAGCTCAGAAATTCACAGGGGAGCTGCTACAGCAAACCCATCAAGTTCCTGTTAAGACTTCAAAGACAAATGCACAAAAGGTAAGTTCAGATGGATTAACCTAGCACTGAGCATCTGAGTGATACCCAGATAAAAAACAAATTACACTGCCTATGGAATGATGCCATTTTCTTCTCCAACCCCTCTTTAACTGATGACAAAAATCTGCTTGGTTCTTCAGAGGAATCATCATAGGAAGCAGTCATTCACTATGGTGCGTAGGAATTATGTGGCTGTTTCACAATACAAAGGGAAGGTTTTTATGTGTTGGTATTGTTTTTAACATGCACTTTCAGAGACCAGCGTCCAAAGAAATTAAGGTGTTGGAGAGTGATGGTTTTCGGGATGGCTGTCATTAGCTAAAACAGTAATGCCAGCTCATTTCACAAGGTATAACTGGTCTCTTGAGAAAGAAAAAATAAAGTTATATTTGATTCAATGCAAACTGATTGCATTTAAAGTACAGTACTAAATATTTAAATGCAGTGTGATAACCAGATCAAAGATGTTTCATATTGTCATGAATTTATAAAATTTTATATATAATATATATCTCATATATAAATTTTAAGTAATTGTGCAAATACTCTTTAAAAAGGGTCATTTCACATTTACTAAATTCTAGTGGTCCTGGAATGCAGAATGCATTCATTAAAAAATCTATTTAAATATTAACAAGTAGTGTTCAGATCACCAGAAACTTGTTTTAGCAGTCAGGGATTTAAACATCTCCAAGATCCACTGGATTATACACCATGGAGGCATACAAGTATCACAAAAAATAAAAGGGTTCAAACTGTCAAAATGGCAGTTCAGTAAAAAAGAGGGCTCTGCCAAATATGCTCCCATCAGTGGAATTCTATGGCTCACAAAAAAAAAAAAAAAAAAAAGAGAGTGAGAGAGAGAGAAACACTCACTAAAAATGTATAATCTCTGGTCTTTCTATCAAATATATTACTTGTTTTCCTCTTTCATTTATTTTAATATTTTTTAGATGTGGTTTTAATTCATCACTGCAATATGCCCACGTCTCATGTCATCTTTTTGAAAACATACAAGTACACAGTATTTAAACGTTTTCTATTTGCTACATTATTCTAGACCATAGTCAATGTAATGTATGTATATATACATATCAAAAATATGTATACATACACACATAATAAACACAAATACACATGTACCTATGATAATATCACACCAACAATGTTAACTTTATACAAGAGTTTGTTGAGAAAAATAGGGCATTTTCTCCACCATTCACAAGCTTATGTGTTGTTTTATTTTCTTTTTGAGTCCCTGATAAAATAAAATCATTAAATCCTAAAATTTTCCACTTCAAATTTTCAGAAGGCAACAGGCACTTTGATGTATATTGGTGTGTAACAAATATAGTAACTCTTTATATATTCTACTCTATCTCTTCTACTTGGGTATTTTTATCTGTTAAATCTTTGGTCCTTGAGCATACTTTCTTTGCTACAGCTGTTTTTGTTTGCATTTTCACATTTTAAAAATGTGAGCAATGCACACAGCTGGAAATAATGGACTGTGTCATCATAAGTTCTGCTGTTTGTTATGAGAACTGCACCAACTTACTACTGTTCTTTCAGATCAAGACATTTCTGTTAACACAATAGGATAGTTCCACGGAAAGCACTTGCTACAAGTCTTAGACCCCAATGTTGGAGTTTCCCTTTTTCTAGTATTATTGTCACTATACAAATTAGTAAGTAGGGGTGAGATCTTTTTTCCTTTGTATTTTCCCTTTTGCAATTCCAGAATATACGAAACTCTCAACTTTCTTTTTTCCTATGGCAAAGCTATGGGAGCAGGTACTGCAAGCCCATATTGTCATCAAGCATTTTTTCCCTCCATATTTTAGGAGAACCTAGTTGCTTCTAATGACAGGCCTCTTTTGTTTCAAGATAGAATCCAATCAGATAGGAGAATTATTGAAGATGGGAGGGCTTTTGGAGGGAGGGATCATTTTGAGATCATGCTCCCATACCTATGCAAAGATCCACAAGCTTTGCCTAGTTTAAAACCAGGAGCAGGTTACCATTGAACAATACATATCCCTTATCAAGGCTGGATCAACTCAGCCATTTCTTCTTTTTTAATTTACCTATCTTGTCTGAAATGGCCTCCCCACAGAACATTTAAAGTGATTCTTAATTGCAGGGTAGCCAAGTAGAGTATGTCTGTTGCTGGCATGTGAATACTGGCTGAACCTGTGCAATGTAGTAATTGCTAAAGTTGGCATCTGCTACATAGGGGGCTGGCTGGTAATAGCAAGTGACATTAGCCACATTAGGGATGACGTTTTGGTCAGCGAGCACACGGATAGCCAGCATTGTGATAAGACTTAAAGTCTGTCTTCTTTCATGTCCCATCAGGCACACTGTACTCTCATTCACCACTCCGTGAAGGGTCATGAGATAGTCATACTTGCGGTCTTCCAATCCCACGAAGTGGTTCTGCAAATAGGATTCCAGTTTTCTCTGCTGCTCTCCAATGTCTGAGAAGTCGATGAAAAATCTGGAACACATATACCTCTGAAGGGTCTTAATCTCATCAGAGGCAGGCCTAAAGCCCCTCACTAAGAGGTTGCAGTACTTAAGGAGGCCTCCCCCTCTGATTTCCTCTGGGTTCCTGGTGGCAATGATCTTGTTACAAAGGTGATCAAAGGCTTCGTGGAAATCGCCATAGACGCTCTCACCAATTATCGTGGGGTGAAATGTCTCAGTCATTGGGTTCTCTGAACATTCGTAAAAGAGGAGAAGAGAGTCTAATTTGATTTGAAACGAATCTACACTAAATTCAAATTGCCTCCGGAGAGAATCCACAAATTTCAGCTCCACATTTTTGCCACTGTTGTTTGACAGAGATATTAGACTCCATCGGTCAGAGTCATTGCACACTTTAACCATTTTCTGCACATAAGCTTCCTACAATTTAAAAGATAAAACAAGAAGATGAGAAAACCTAGAAAAAATAGTAAATACATCCTCTTCACAGCTGAGAATTATTCTGCTCCTTCCTTTTTGTCAAGTTTCAGCAAAACACTACCTAGTCTTCTGAAAACAAACAAAAAAGTACATTTAACGAGTGGTTTTACCGTCTGGGAAAGAGACTAGAAGTAATAGTTTGAGGCTTTTGGCGGACGAAGCAGAGTACTAAGAGGGTCTTTGTCATGTCTAATATTTACAATGACACTATTGAAAACGGTCTTATTTTTTGAAAAGGTACGATATTCACGCAAAATCCACACGAGACTCAAGACAGAAGGACACACAGCGACAAGTTGCTCTGCCTCTCACACTTGTCCCCAGTCACCGCTCCCCCCCCACCAAGCCCCCAGGAAACCACTGTGACTGGTTGTCTTGAATGTCCCTTCAGGGATACTCCACAGTTTACAATCAAATATGAACTAAACCGGGACGTTGTGGGAGGCTGACTCCTCGGACAATTTTAAGTAATTATATAAAACTGGCTTTGAACCAAGGAAGGGAGGGGGCGATTCCTTATGCTCAACGCAGGAGGCACCCCAGAAACCTCCATATACACAAGGAGTCAGCTGAACGCAGCCAGGGCCGCTACTCACATTTTCCGATACAATAATAAACCCACCGACTCTGCTTCGGGCTGCTGTTTTCCCAAAGACCAGCTCATGAAATGACTCAAACCCGGACTGACATCACTCTGTTCTCCCAAGTATCAGGAGCGACTGTGGACAACACTCAAGCAAGGAAAGCCGAGAGCTAGAGACTGAGAAGGAAGAGACGGGAGAGGTGGCCGAGGCAGCGGGCGAGAGTTGTGGCGCCGAAGCCCCGAGGAAAATGAAACGACACCGGCCACGCACGTTAGTTCGCTCCTTGGCAAGCGGGCAAGCAGCAAGCGAGCAAGCGCGCCCGCCGCCGTCGCGGTCGCAGAAGCGCGGCCTCCGACGCCAGCCCCCGCGCCCGGCCGCCGCCCCCGGCCCGTCCGCGGCGGCGTTACCTTGAGCGTGAGCGGCGTGATCTTCTCTTTGTTCACCCCTTCGGGCAAGAAGTCCAGCAGGCAGTCGAGCACGACGTCCTTCACAGTCTGAAACTCCTCTTCCCCGCGCAGGTCTGCGCAGAAGATGAGGTCCAGGTCCTTGTAGCCCAGGCCGCTGTCCTGGTGCAGGACGTGGCTGGCGGCCGAGCCGTTGAGGCGCACGTCGCGGACGCCGATGCGCTTGTCGGCCAGGCGCCGCCGCACCACCTTCACGATCAGGCTGGGCTGCAGCTCGAGCGTGGGGAAGTTCCCGCGCCCGTGGATCGGGATGGTCTCGCTCAGGATGCCGTCCAGCCGCTGCACTTGCTCCCAGTTCAGCACGTTGCAGTGCGCCGTGGGGCTGTCGCAATAGTCCAAACAGGGCCCGCCGAGGTCGCCGCCGCTCAAGTCGCCTCCCAGGGGGATGTAGGCGCCGACGGCCAGCTCGTCCTCGGCCATAGCAAAGTACCCTTCGCCCTCCGCCATGAAGTGCCCGCCGAATGCCACTTGGCCCTGGTCAGTCCTGAAAGAAAAAAGGGGAAGGCGCGCGGTGAAGACGGGCGGCAGCCCGCAATGCCCCTCCGAGGAACGAGCGCGCCCGCTCCCCGCTCCTCAGAGACTCGTCCTCCCCAGACCCTCCTGGTCCCAGTCGCGCGCGCCGCGCCCGCAGAGCAGCCCCGCACCAAAAGTATCTCTGATGCATCTGGAAAGCGCAAGCGGGAGTCCCGTCTGTGTCACCTGGAGGCGGCCGCCCCTTCTAGGAGCGCAGCAAGCGAGGAACCGCGAGGCGGCAATACTTTCGGGAGCTGCGAGTGCGCTCCCGGCTACAGCCAGCGACTTACTCCTTCCCAGTCCCGGCCGCCCGCGCAGGCCACTCCCGCCCCTCGGCCCCGCCCGCGCCGCAGCCCCAGCAGCTGCGGTGGTCCCGGAGGTGGCGGCTCCTGCCGCCGCCGCCGCCGCCGCCGCCGCCGCCGCCGCCGCCGCCGCCGCCGCCGCACACGCTCCGGTCTCTGGAGCTTTAGCAGTTGTGCGGGCGCAATGTCTTCAGTACTTTTTTTATACCGGGGCTCTCCGCGCTTCCGGGGCCCGGGCGCCGCGCGCTCGCCACACCCTCTCATCTGCATAAGCACGCCCCCGCCCGCGCCCGCGCGGCCACCCGAGCCTGGCGGAGTCGCGCGAGCTGTGCGTGCGGCGCGACGAGCGCTCCCCAGAGCGCGGCTCCGGAGGCGTGCGTGTGTACACTCGAATGCATGCCCATATAAACACGCGCGTGTATTTATGCCAGATATTGGATTCATGTGCGACCTCCCGCCCAAGCCTCTGTTCTTTCTCAACAAGGCGACACTTAAAATGTCTCGAGTCATACGCGCCCCTAAAAGTCGGGTCACGACGAAATTCGCGCAACTGCAGAAACTTCCCAAACACCAAATTCTCGCCCACTACAGCGAGCCACGATAGTTCCGTGATGGGGCTCCGGAGGCTCTTCACTACTACCCTTCAGGCTGCGCACTTCATTAATAACCCGGGCTCGGTGTGAACGGACCAGACGTTTGCTCACGCAAATAGGTCTCCGCGCGCGAGGGGCAGGGCTCGCTGGGAACTGGGTTTCCGTTTCGAGACGTCGGGAAGCGCCGGGAGCTCTAGGCGAGCCCGAGGGAGCGCGGGGGCGGGGCGGGGGCGGGGCGGGCGTTTGGCCCCGCACACTAGCGCCTCGGGACGGCGGGAGCGCCTCGGCAGCCCGCGCGCGTCACCGAGTGGACGCCGCGGCTGGCTGGTCCGGAGGCCCTGAGGGCGAGGGCCCAGTGGCCCGGGACTGGGCGGCACCGAGCGGCGAGGGGAGCGCGTCGCCGCTGTGTGACTTCAAGAGCCGCTGCGCCCGCCGGGCCCTCTTGGGCGCGTTCTCTCGGGGAACTTTCAAGAGGCGAAGCGTATTCGCCCCGGCGCGCTAAGGTTTGCGTTGCTAAGTGAATACAAATGTCTGTGATTTTAGTGTCCCACGAAACGTAAAAGTACTAGTTTAAAGGCTAAAAGAGTTTCTTCTCAGCCTCAGTCTCTCTGGCGGACCGAAAGAAGTGTCAGGGTTACCACCAGGCGCGCTGGTGTCACAGTCTTTGTTAGAGCCCCCCCCAATCCCTTGCCCTCCCCCCTGCCTTCCCTCTTCTGGCTTTCGATTCCTGCTACTCCCGGCGTCTTTCAAAACCAAAAGTAACTTTGCTTCGCTGTAGAGACGGCGGGAGGCTGAGAGGGAAGCAAAGGGGAGAGAGCTGGGGGAGAAGCTAAATACTACCTCCCGTGGCCCTGCGCACCCCCAGACCTCCATCCTGGAGGGACAGTCGTACCCGCTGAACTGGGGGACCCAAGTCTCTAGGGCCTAGTCACTTAAACTGCACGGCTGGGGATGGGGGTGGGAGCGGACGGGGCAGGGGGTCGGCTGTCACCCGCGGAGCGTCTGGCTGCGTGACGAGGCCGCCCCCTGCCGGTGCCCTGCGAAGCTGCCTCCCAAAGCACAGAAACCGGCCGGACCTGCGGGGAGGGGGAGGAGAGAGGAAGGGAGCTGGCTGTCAGCAAAGCGTCTAGCACTGTGGGGCGGGGGCGGGAAGGGACCCAAGGACAATCACACAGCTCGGATGCAAGCGCCCCCAACTCCTCCCATCCCCACCCCCAGCTATCCATGCGTTAAAGCATTCATTTTATCCAGTCACCAAGTTAAATGTGTTTATTTTTTCACATGACTTCCTACTTTGTGCCAGGCACTAAGTGCGGAGAATGTAAGAATCACTGTGTTTCACACAATGTGGTTGACAGGAAGTTGAGAACATAATTGTTCAAATGTACGTGTGTTATGAAGGAACTATGTGCCCCCACAGAAGTGGTGGTCTACTAAGATGGAGGGACAGGGAGAGGAGAGCAGAAAAGAGCTGCTATTTGAAATGGACTTTCCTTGGTTGTCAAGGAAATGGGCATTATTAATGAAGGAAAATGTGTAGGAGAATTGAGAATGTTTGAGAAAGGATGTCTAGGTCACTAGGCTAATGTTACAGGGCAGGGAGAGGGGTACCTCAACCCCAAACCTGCCCGCTCTAAATAGGTTCTGCCATCTGCCACGTCAAGACAAAACATGTAAGACCTTTAATAGAAAGGAACTTTAATACAACTAGTGTGCTAGTGTGCAATACAGAACAACCAAAGAATAGAGTTTCCAAATCTAGCACCCAAATCTAGTTACCCATCCCCTGGTGGGTATAAGTCCACCCAAACGGGATTGGCACAAAGCAAGGCTGGAAAGCCTACCACAAGTCTGAAGCACCTTCTGGTGGGGACCCAAAGAAAAGGGTCAGAAACAGACAAGTCTGGGAGAAAAAGAGCAAAATCAAAATCAAGGTAAAAGTTGACATTGTTAGCCTCCTCTCTCCCCACAGGTCTCTCACCCACATCTGTTTCAACCAGTCCAGGACCAAGAAGCAAGTGTAGTTTCTTCACACATTTCTCTGCTCCATATGCCTCTTCCAGGTCTCCTTCTTGTTCTCCATCCTGCTTCCTTCCTCCTTCCCCTCTCCAGCTTCTTCTTCCTGCTCAGCTCCACCTTCCCTTGGGTGGGACAGAGAACCTGAAACCTCCTCTGTTCCTGGGGACCACCTTCTTACACTAAGAAATAAGATTGGTAATGCGTTTGGATAAGGTTTGTGGGGGTTCCAAAAACTTAGACTCTCCAGCCATACTCTCAGCTCTTTAAACATAAAACTTCTTTTCAACTTCAGTAGAATGGTATTTTATGTGACAGGGATTTAAGCAGGAAAGAAGTGGTAAAGAGACTGGAACCTAAGTTTCACAGCTAGTAAGTGGCAGTATCAGACCTTAAACTCAATCCATTTAATTGGTATTTTTGAACAGGATGTCTGTAGTTGGCTTCTAGTGCCTTCTCTTCTGAAGGCAAGATAGGTACAAATTGCAAAATATTTCAAAGAAAAGAGACCTGTTAAAAATGTACTTTCTAAAGGACAATATGAATTCTGCCCTTTCTTAAAACAAAGTCAAAGGGGTAGATTTATATTAGTTTAACTGCGCTTAACAAAAAGGAAAGAAAAAATCAAGGGTTTAGCTTCAGTGTCATTGTTTTCTACCTTATTTTAACTCTTTCTCCAAATGGGGGGGGGAGGGGAAGTGTCTCACTGCTGGTGAGTACCTTCAAGCTTGCCTTGGAATTTGGTTTATAGGACTAAAAGAATCTGTATTTTAGCAAGTTGCCCAGTGTGATCGTGACACAGGACCCTGCCACACTTGCAGTGCATCTACAGGGCATTTTAGCCTGGTTTTCTAGGAGGGGATATCTTCCTAAGCAGAAACTGCCCTCCAGCTGTTCACATGGCATCTCCCGAGATACAGGACATGGTGGAGAGAGAGAGAGAAGTGGAGCAGGAGACCAGACACCAGAGGACCTGAAGTGTATCAGACCCTGTGTTGGAAAAAAGATGAGTCCCAGCAGCAGTAGGACAAGATCTCTTCCTGTATCTGTCAGGCCCTTGACAGAAAATGATTGACACTTTCTTAATCCTTGAACAAAGTGTTTATTCCTTTCTTTCCCAACCAGGTTTTAGGTTCTCCACTCCTATTCCAAATCTCAATTATCTGGATCCTACCACTTCTACCACTGGGACATTTGGGAGATCTTAATTTTGGCAGTGTCTTGGTGGTGCTTTGACTAGATTCAAATGGCCACTTGAAGCATTGTTAAGTGAAAGTATATTGCTGCTCTGTGTTACTTGTCTTCCTGTCTTCAAATTTAGATAGTTTTTAATTTCTGCGGTGGGGGAGGGGAATCTTCATCCTTATATGAAATGGAAGATTTTGAAATTGCAAGCACTTTATTTAGATAACCAAAACAGTTGTTAAATGAGAAATTCTGTACTTTCAATCCACAGCAAAGACATCTCTCAACACACAGTCTTAGATTAACTAGGAGTTGTTTTAGCTTTTGATCTTTTTGATAACTAATTTACACCATTTGAAGAAAGAAAATAAAAATCTATATGTGAGTCTGACTTTTCGCTGTTTTCATTTTCTTTTTAGAATTAAAACTGAACTGGAACTGCACACTGCTCTTTCTTTCCAAGTTCTGGACGTTCAGGTTGACGACGACATTGAGGACCAAGGTATTTTTACCTTGAAACAACTGTTGAGGGCCAGAAAACACAGTGATCTAAGTGGGCTGATGGCAGTCTTACAGATAGTTTGCAAGAAACACTGCATACTAAAACACAGTGTGAAGTTTGGAGATTGCCCCAAGTTTGTTAAGCAGTAGTGTTATTGTTCCCTTTTTGCCTTCTTTGCTTCCTGTCTTCAAAAAAAAAAAAAAATGGTTTTATATGATAGGAAGCAAACAATTATGAAATGGTTTCCCAAACTCCTACCCAGAAGGAAAAAGAAGAGCCACAAAAACTGCTGTTAGGCATACTACTTCTCTGTCCCATTGCACTCTGGCCAGTTGTCCCCCATATTCTTATATGTCTCATTCCTGACCTTTCCACACCAGCCCTCCCCATTCTCTTCCATTGATTTTTCTATCTTCTATATTCTGCTCTTTGATCCTATCCCTACAAAATAACATCAATGTGCAAAACCACCTTGAAGCCAGGTGGAGCAATAGAATTGTGAGAAATTTGAGCCCCTAACCCCAAACTCTCTTGCCATTTACCACCTTTATAGGATAAATCCCAGTAATCCCTAAGACCACTGAGGGACAAATAGGCATCCTTTTCCAATCTTAGACATGCAGGTATCTGCATTTCAGAGTAAACCGGAGTCTCTCCACTGTCCAGATAGTGTTAGTAGTGCACAACTAATCAAAATGCTATATGTAAAAGAGTAAAACTGAGTCGGAAAACAAAATTATCTGTTTTCACAGGGAAATGATGCTTGTTAAATGACTTTCCCCGTGTTTCTTCAGGGAAATAAATGTTTATTCAAGGACTACAGAAGGCCAGAAAATTCCTGAGTCATAGAACTTCTAAGTTAGTTTGGGAATAACAGTCCAGCTTCTTGTTACTTGTGTAATTATTAACAATCAACAGGTTAACTTTTGTAGTTTTAAACTTTTCAACCCTTTTAATTCTATCTTATCTTTTTATATTTTATCTTCAAAATTCTGAACAATGTGAATCTTAATTTTAGAGATAAAGGCTAAGTGATTTTTTTCCAATTTATATAGGTCATTGTGGAAAAGTTATGCTATGCTCAATTGCTACCAATCATGGGTCAGCACCCCTTTTTCTTGACCATACTGTCTAATTTTAAATCTGTGTGAGTGGACTTAAATGATCACTAGTACATACTTAAATTTGAAAGGCTCCTCTAGTCACACAGTCATTTGTGTGAGCTACATCTTTACCTGTGGATACCTTATAAAAATAACAATGGTCTACTCTTGAGCATCTTGTGTAATTACCTAAGGTATTATTTTAAGAGTATTTAATGTATATGACCACATAACAATTCTATCCAGTCACAGATCAGTGAAATTAGGAAATCCAATGGGAAATCAGTAAATAAGTAAATCAGCCTTCTTAAAATCAAACTTGATATATATTGTCCTCTAATAGAGGTCTTTATCAGAAAAATTAGCCATTAGTTTCTTGTGCTATCAGTGCTGATTATGCCACAAGTTTTTCCTGTTTTGACATCTCTGTGAAGTGTTTGCTATTTCAATCAATGTTGCAAGTCCCGTGAACCAGACTTTTTTCCTTACTTTAAATAAAAGAGACATTCAAAAGTTACATTCATTTGGCAAAATGAAATCTAGAAATATACATATATTAAAAAAAAACACATATATTTCAAAAACTACCAAATATGAATAAGTAAACTGTTTTTCACTAAAGTAGTATTTATATTTTAAATTTATCCTTCTGTCAGTTTGTGCTGGAAATATATTTAATTTCACTGAAGAAAAATATCAAAATTTTGATATTTACATGTGCTGATTGTAGAACTTTGAGAAGGGAACCAGGAAGAACTATAATAAGTATTCCTCTTTTATAAAAAGAATTGGCCAAAAATATCTCTATACCCTGTGAGAAATAAAAGAAGATTTTTTTATTGGTATGTCCACTTATTCTGACATGTTTCCAGCCAATTCTTGTCTTGAGCCTATGCTGATAATTTGTTGGCCAAGTTTATTTTGTATGAGCTTTCAAAATTTCATAGAAATATTTTAAAATGGTATGTATATATACATCCATTTACCTACTACCATGTTGGTATGCTTAATTCCAAAATGTTAAAACTACCACATGAGTTTGCGGCTGGCACAAAAAGCTTATTTACTCATATGTATAAATTATATGTTGCTTCTCTCATTTGAGTTGTTTTTTTAGAAAAAAACACTATTTTTACCATTACCTTGTCCTGCTATCTTCCCTCCCTTATTTCAAAACTATATGCTGCCAAAGATTCAAAAGGCAAACTAAATAATACAATTAATCTGGGATAAATTGCTATGAAATATGATAAGCAACCAGAAATGCATTGTCTTACAAAGTCTGAGAATCTGAACACAACGAATAATTATTAAAAGTTTTTTCTTAAAGCTACTAGGATAATGAACATTTTTATAATACTTTTTTTTTTTTAAATCTGTGCAAATGTGATTGTGGGAAGAAGAATCTGACCACCTTGAAAATCCTGGACTCCTTAAGTAAAAGCTGCAGAAAGTAGCTAGTAGAAAGTAGCTGCAGACTTTTTATGGAGCGAACATTAAAACACCTGAATTTATTCTAGCAATATGGGATGAAAGAGAATCAAGTTTAACTTTCTAATGAAAGAAAGGCTTCAGGATGCTACTGAATTAGGCATGAGTTGAAAAAGTATAAGGGCATAATCAAAGTAATGGATATTTGAACCATTCTGACTGAAGAAGATCAGCTTCTAATAAACCTCAACTCCAGAAGGGATTTGGGGGACTAAAAGGAAATTTTAACTCACACATGATTAAGTAGCCATAGTTTAGATAAGTAATACATCTCTAAAAGACACTAGAACTACCCTCCAGATTTTGATTATTTGAAATTACTCAAGAAAGTATAATTATTTAGCATAAAAAATAACATTAACTTTTCTTAGCAGACAAGCTACTTTAGAATAATAAAAGAGGGGAAAAAACACAGCACCTGAGAATCATTGCCCCTATCATTTAATGTTTTCTTCACTGGCATTAATTTGGTAATCACATCTCAGTCCATCTTTTTAACGTTAGTTCTTTGTGAGCATTAGTCAACTAACTAGAAATATATGGTTTTGTTGTATGTTAAAAATATAAGAGCACTTGTGACTTGTTTAGACTTGTTTAGAGTCATCTCTTCTAATCCTGAAGACAGTTAAACTGTCTTAAACTTTACCTATATCATTCTATGGGTTACAGGGCTTTTGGAAGAGATCAGCATACTTAAATGTGACTGAGGCACTTTGTCACCTTTTAACACTGGAAACTTCTGGAAGGTAAGTCTATTCCATGCTCAAAGTAGTGTATCTATATTCTTAATTCATTATTTAAAGAAATCAAGTATAGCATAATACTACATTTATGTATGTACATCGCAATGTATTCTATTTTCTATAACTCTGGGCCACGTACAGAGATGACTAAATATTTATGATATGACAGTAATTTCCTGTCACATATTGAATAGGTTATTATTTTGAGCCACACTTTCTTCATAAATAAAAAAAAATTGAGTTATCATGACTAATTTTTAGTCTAGTCTGTGTCTAAAGATAGCAAACATTTGGATTAAAAATTGAAAAACAAGCTAATAATTTAGATGTTTTATCTACATGATATTAAACAGTCAGATATCTGGTTATACTTCATGTTCTTAATAGAACAAAATGGAAATTTCAGTTTGCTTTTTAAATTTAATTAAAGATCAATTTGATTAAAACATTTCCTCTGGAACTTATATTATCAATTTTGAATGCCTGTATTGATCAAATTAACAAGAGGCTTTACAAACTTCACTTTTTATTTTGTTGTATTTGCTGCACTAAGACACAAGCCTTTAGCTCCCCAAAAGTTCTAAAACAGTACATGATCCCCATATCTGTAAGTTGCGCTAGCGGTGGGAGGGACATTGAACACAGCCAGAGTGAGCAGTGTGTATATACACATGTGCTTCTATTTCCCCTAATTATTTTCCTAGGTGTTTGACCTCTCACATGTTCTTTCTCATTTCCTGCTCATTAATACATATGAATAGCTATTAAATCAATCTAGTACCACCAGCAGCTATTAGCTGCCTTTTGTAAACCCTTTAGATCTGCTTACTATGGTTACCTCAAAACTAACTAGCAAATAATCTAGATGGAATAACCTAAATATGTTCTGTATATGGCTAGTAAACTTTCTCTCTGTGCTTAGAAAGGTAATGTTTTAACTTGGGATATGGTCAACTTTAAAGTTTCAATAAATATCATAAGTGCTATGATGAAGCAAAGTTTTCAGTTTTATGATTATCCAGTGACTCATATGAAGCCTCAGTTCATATGAATAGTAGGGTTTTACTTCAAATTTAACTTTTCTCTTGTTTGTTTTTCAACACTTCTGGGAGTATACTTCATAAGCTCCCACTACTGTTCTATTGTATTTGCTTATAAATCAAGTGATATATGAAGAATAATCACTTTTCTTTCATGTATGAGATGTAAAATTTAAACTATGTCATTTACTTTTATGAGGCTATTATGTTACTGCTTATCAATTCCATAATAATAAGCATTTTGACTAAAATCTCTGTCCTTATATGATTATAAGGACTGTATGATTATATATCCCAAATCAAAAATCAATGTATGATCTGAAAACTAATATGTCTATGAGGATAAATGGAGAATAGATTTTAAACCTCTTTAGTTATTCAAAAATCTAAGATATAAAATGTTCATTCACCTACCTTAGAGGATTCTGATTTCTCTTTCTATTCATTTCTCTCTTACAGGGATATTTTATGTCATCTGTATACCATTGTTAAGTTAGAGGAAAAATGAAATATAGGGGATCCAATTCAACATTTTCAAACCCACAAAAGCATTTCCATATTCTTCCACTTAAAATTGAAGGAATTTGAACACCTAGTTGAAAGCACTGACTATAAATATAAGCTATGTAAAACTGAAATGTAAGTTATTCTCCCAAAACCTGTGGACAGATGTGATATCTCATTGAAAAGCATAGTAGTCTTTTCAACAAAATGGCCCCCAATTTTAAGTCTTTTGCTGTGACTTGTTATGTATCCATAGAACTCCCTTCATCTTTGGCCTCAGTTCAATTTGCTTTCATTGTCAGCCACTTTGTTTTTAAAACCAATTTTAGCTTACAAGTGCCTGCAATATATTTTACTGTACTTAATTGTACTAGGAAATTGATCTCTGATGGAAATTAAGTAGAACATATTAAATATAATATCGTTATAGTGTAAACTGGTCCAGCATCTGTGTTAGATTACATTATCCAAACACATAAAACGGTCAAATTTCTGATTTGACCGTCTCCTAAAGGTAGTGACTTACTATTTCTTGCCAGTTGAAGTCTGTTTTTATTTTTTTATTATTATTATTCTCAGTGTCAGTGGATCATCTTCACAGTTTCATAAATGCTGTTGAACTACTAGTGGGTTTCTCTGTTTTTAATCTGTCATATTACTCTAAAATATGACATTACTTGAGAGAGAAAGGAAGAGGAGGGAGGGTAGGAGGAAAGAAGATAGAAGGGAAAAAAGAAAGGAAGGAAGTCCTTAAAGAACCTCACAAACCATTTTCAGTCAGTACACAGGTAATGACTCAAACCCTAGTCCCAAAATAGCTAGTTCATTTTTGTTTTTAATAAATTGTAATTCAAAACAATTTTGCCCTACTAAGAAACTGGGTTTGTTCCAAAGGTTCAGAGGCATTACAAATCAGCTGTCCATGTTCCTGTAATCGTATGGCAAGGCTGCCTTAGTTGATGCCACATCTTCCTTATTTTTCATTGCTTGGGAAAATCAGTGACACAGAAACAGATGAGTGCATTATTTTAAAATGAAGTGATTAAATCATGAGGCTGAAGAGTGGGTGCAGGAACCCTGGGAGTAGATATATTTTCCTAGTTTTTGGCATGAGTTCTTCTTATAAGAACTTACAACAATTATTTCCTTTAAAAGCAACCATACTTTATTTGATGTGACCATTGTAAATTTTCCAAGGTTAAATTTGAGGATAGGCAGAAAATAGTCAACACAAATTTTTGTTGAGGAATTATAGGACACTGGGAAGATAGATAGCCATGTTATAGCTTTGGGGAAATGGTCCCCTAGAACTGGGCTGAGAAAGGGTAAACACAAGATTGTGATAGAGGGTGAGCCAATTGGGCAGCATTAAATGAGAAAACATCATAAAAATATGCTTAGAGTATACCTGGTACTTTCTAAGTAACTCTTAAACAGGAGATGAATTGGAATCTAATGCTTAGGAGTGGAGCACCAATGGCAGAGAGAGGGGCTGGGAATCAGACGGTACTTCTCCTAGGTATCAGTTCCTTGGGGATTTAGATGATCTTCCCACTCTCAGGCTTCAGAGAATCCTCTCTTCTGGCACTCACCTGAGACATAGGCAGATTTAATTGATTCCAAGTCCCGCCTGTACTTGAAAGTGTGTGTATTGTGTATCCATCCTCCAACTGACAGCCACCATGTACAAATACATGCTTATAGAACTAGAAATGCTGGATAGAAATAGGGACTTTTAATCCTTAGGGCAAAGAAGCTAATAGTACCTCTTCAACAGAACTTCCCATCTACAGAGCTATCAAGGTATCCATGTGCTCCATAATAGAAGGCCCTCTAAAATTAGAAAAGGGATTGTTCAAGGATGGAAACATCTGCCTTATTCTAACACCATATTAAATTCTCTACATATATTCTGAGTCAAGAAAAGATTTTTAAAGAGAATTCCTAGCTGGAAGAAGCTGGCTCTTATCAGCAGATTCTGACCCTTTTACCTGATCACTGCCTTTATGTAGGATCTGTAATTATGATTACCTCTGCCACCACTTACTCTGAAACCTAATAGCCTCCCTTTAAATTGTGGGCCTACGTGTCCCTACACTTATCCCTTCCTTCACTATTTTTTGTGAAATAGTGACATATGCATTTTCAACATTAATGTGGTTCAATAACAAATAAAAACTAAAAGGCAATGATTACAGGCAAGACACTTCACATAAAGTCAAATTTCCAAAGTCTAAGTTCTTGATCCTAAAACAAACATGACCCATTTCCCTAAAGTCATACAGTTTCCTGCTAGGGTCCTTCTCCCTGTTACTTGGTCTGTTACTTGGTCAGAGTTTTCTAGTTGCTAATTCATCCTCATTTTTGCCAAATGTGGTAAATATTCCAACAATAGGCTTAAATAGATAATAAGAAAAGATGACTTATTTCAACTAGTGTGGTCAAGAAAGTTCTTTCTATAGAGGAAATAATTAAGCCAATAATTGAAAGATAAGCAACAGCCAGCCATGAGAAGTTGGAGAAGAGTGTTCCTGACAGAGGGAACAGCTTGTACCCAAGTAGGCAAAAATCCCTGGAGGAACTGAAACAAGTTCTGTGGAGCCAAAGCATATTGAGGAAGGGAGAAGGGGGTATAAAATTAGACTAGAGAGACAGTATCAAGGGCTAGATCCCATAGTCTTGGTGACAAACTGTATTTTTATTATAACTGCAAGAAACTACTGAAGACTTTGAGCAGAAGAGTGACATGATCTGATTTATCTTTTGAGGTCCTTGTTGCTTCTACCAAAGAGGAAAGATAGAAAAAAGGAAAACAGTTAATAGGTTGTTACAAACAGCTAAACAAATGATGCTGCTGATTTAGGCCACTTTTTCAAGCTATGGGGTCACAGCCTACTAGACTGGTGGCCTTGACCAGCAATGTCAGTGGAGTAGAATTATATATGATAGAAAATATAAAAAAAAAAAACACACCTCTGTATCATTTCATGACATTTCTTTCAGTTTTTTATTCATATACATACAGATATGCAAGTACTAGATTGTCCTGTGAAATGAATTTATCACTTTGCATAGTGATCAAAGGAGCCACTGACCTATCTATGCTAAGGTGGTGACAGTGGACACAGAGAGAAGATTTCAGCCATGTAAAGATGTCTTCAGATTCATGGAAATGGAAGAGATAACCTTTAGAAAGGACATGGAGAGCAGACAGAGTTCTCAGAAGTGTTTTTTTCATTTTAAATACTGCATTCCTATATTTATATCCTCCATATTTTTAAAAATATATTTATAATAACTTATATAGAGTAAAAATATAATATTGTACCATTAACATAGGAAAATAACATCCATTTATCTTTGAAGGATACATATAAAAAGAATTAGCATGTAACCTAATATAGGCCATTCTGTCACTTTTTTTGCCTGGGCATTACTTTTCTGGTTAATTGCTATATCGAAGCAGTTATATCACTAGAGGATTTTATAAACAGTTTCTGAATATATACAAAAATGTTGCATGAAGGGGAGGAAATATTAAACTCTATTGCTATTTAATCTTTATCCCTCATTCCTTCTGAGAGAGAATATCTCTTGGTCTTTTGAGATAACAATTCTAACTTTGCAAAACTTATTCACAATATAGTCTGATCTCTACTCACTTTAGTGTATAAAGTCATCACCATACAATTTACTGTTCAAATATTTGCATCATCACAATAGAGAGTTATAAAAATATTGCATGCCTTGGATCAAATGTTATGTGTCTGTTTTGTTTTAGCTAATGTAGGATGTGATGACCTCTCAGAGAAGGTCATCTTAATGAATCTCTCTGTCCATATCTATTTGAGCAGCGTGGGTTCAAATTACTAATTGGAATTAGTCTGAGAAATAGATTTATAATAAAACACTGAAATTCAGAAATATGTCATGGAAAGAAAGGGTACATATCCTGGGCAATTAGCAGAACAGAAATCCTTTAATTATAAATTATATAATTTATAAATCATGTCCTTAGGAACTTTATACTATGCCAGTGAGAGGCCAAATCAAATAGTAAGCATTTTCATTTTATACACACACATATATATACCCACAATCTATGAACGTGTTAGGACCATATATGTTCAAACAGCCCATTTACAAATTGCTAGGTGAGAACAGCACTACCTCTTTGCTTGCTTGTGTCATTTGAAGAAAGCAAGTTTACTATTTCATGATCTTCTCTTCTACCTGGGATCCTTTGTATCAATTTTAACAGCGTGCCTTTCTCTTCCTCTCCTACCAGACACCTGACTTGTTTTGGGGTAGGTGACAACCAAAGACAGTAACTATATTTTAATAGTAGACTCTTAAAGGTCTTCAGTCAAAGGAGTGAGTCTCTCATCATAGAAAATTAACTTCAAGCAACTCTAGTTGCTATTTGAGATGCCTTTCCATTGCTTCTCAAACCAGACCACCCAGACAACTAATTGCATGTGCTGAGTGTCCAAACATTTTGATAAAGCCACTGAGAGAACCACTCCTGACCTGACTAGCTATGCTGCTGACTCTACTGTAAAGTCATTCTTGTGCCAGATAAACCACTGAATTTCAGCAAGTAAGGAACTGAAGGAGGGTAACATTATTTTCAATCTGTTTCTTCATTCTAAAAACTACCAGTGTTGAACCATTCCACAGAATTTCAGTTTGGTTTTTATTATTCATTGAGGAAGTATGATATATATAAAAGCTTCCTCTTAGCTTAGATAAGACTAAACAGGCTAACAGTTTTTTTGGTAAGTAGGATTAATTATTAGGGAGCTGTTGATAGTTCATTGCTGACCTGTAAAAACCTAGTAAGAGTGAGGTCAGCTAAAATAATGGGTCCATTTAAAGTTTGGGTCATATAAGACGTCATTAAGGATCACATTATTTCAGCAAAGAAAATATTGCAGAGAGCTCTCCTCTTAAAAGAAAATAGTTTTTCTGCTGGAGAGCTTCCAAACCACACCATTGCAAAACTTAAACATTTCAGACCATTGAAAGCTAATGTTTAACTGTCTGGTTCTAGTTGTCTTGAAAACCCTTTCCCCCTTAGTAATTGATTTTTGTTGAAATTCAGGTGTCATTTGACTTTTAATCTCAATTATGTTCCTTATACTAGATGAACATACTTTTATTGCCTCAGGGGTTATGTTTTTTACACCCTTCATAAGGGTGTAAAAAGGTAGTAATCAGCATTTAACAAGAGTTGGGGAAAACAGTAAAGAGTAGGGCTAGACCAAGGCATGATTGTGAAATGCCTGAAATTTTTAAAACTCTTGCCTCTTAATTTGTCATTTAACTCTTTTTGTGTCTTAATCTCTGTGAAATCTTGTTCAGCCTAGAGCGCATGCTCTCTCTAAGCATCAGTTTCCTCCTCTTTTGGAGGATTGACTGAGACAATGCATATGATAGTACATAACATATGACCTGAAACATAGCAGATGTTCAAAAATTGGTAGGTCATCATCCTCTTCAGCATCTCGTAAGCCTTATAACTAAGTATCTTAATACTGATTTATGGTGAGATTGTTTGTAAGAATATTTGCTTTTAATAATTTCATTCTGGAAGACTGAGCAAGTATCTAAACCCAAAGGAATATGTCTCACTCTGACATTTTAGATCCCGTGGGGGCAGAGAAGAGATTATGGTAGTGGGTTGGTTGGAGAAGGCATCAATGCTTTACAGCTTTGACAGCTGCCTTGATTTAACTGGCCTTACTAAAAAAAAAAAAAAAAAAAAAAAAAAAAAAAAAAAAAAAAAAAAAAAAAAAGATAGTGTTAAACAGGCAGGGGACCAGAGCAACTTGTGTTACCCAATCCAATCACTCTACCAGAGTCAGAAAGCTCATGTCCCAGTTCAGTTCTAAAACTACTTTCCTGGCAAACAATAGGACTGGATTCTTCTGCCTTCCTCTTAAATGAATAATTTACTAATGGGTCTGATCAGTCAGTGCATGTTTCAAATGCCATAGTGACAGGGAACATACAGGATGTGTGAGATCTGAAGCTTATACAGTTGTGGGACATCTCTTTATTTAAGAGTACAAAATAATAAATATAAATGTGACTACTTAATTAGAATAAGAAATCAACTTAAAGTATATATTTAAACAACAAATACCACAAAAAACAAAGATTTCATAAAAATAATCAGCTTTTTAATTATCTTCCTCATCACACTATAGCGCTTTATTTTTAACTTTGTTTTCTCTTTTGGTTGTGTACTTTGATTGCTCCCTAATGCATTTCCTCAGGGGAAAGAACTTCTGGGTTAACATTGTGTCAATAAGAAGTCAAATCTTTGCTTACAACTTTATGTATACAGTGACTGAAGAACTTTATACAAATGAGCTTCTGGCTCTGAACATTTCCAACTTTTTTTCTCCTCTATTATCCACATACTTTAAGTACTGTGGAACACATTGATATCACATTATAACCTGGAACCCTGTATGTTTATTCCATGACTTCAAAAGAGTAGGCAATGGGAATATTATTGAAAGTATTCTGGCATGAGGACAGGTGACAATAGCTAAGCTATACCTGAAAGTGACTGCAAATTACATAAGTAAATCCCACTAAACATAAAGAATATCCAGTTCTATTTTCTATTTGCCAAATGCCTATTTGCCAAAATTTCCACAACCAGTTTGACATCACCCAATATGAAGGGACATGGAGAGGAGTTTGATATGGGAAGAGATAAAAACCTTAACTGATTGTAGTTCAAATGTTTCACTTTTTCAAATTTTGAAAACACTTATGCCTGCAAAAATGAGAGTTCCGAAGATTTAAACTTCTTTAGACTCACAGAAAGTCTGCCTCTGCACAGAGGGGTTAGCCCAACACAGAATTCTGAGGTAAAGGAAAGATCCTCCCCTCCCACACTTACAGAAAATGATCTTTTTTTTTTTAATATTTATTTATATATGCATATAAGCTGGGGTACAGGCCAGAGGCATGGGGTGGCAAGAGGGTTCACCAGAGACAGAGTGGGGAGCAGAACAGGCAGATGGACGGAAATACACTGCTAAGGGGAGCAGTGGGCAAGGCCACGCCATGTGGGAATTTCCCCAGCCAGGCATCGAACTTGCGTTACCGCTGCTGACAGCTCCACAGCACAGCACTTAACCACTGCACCACCAGGGAGGCCCCAGAAAATGATCTTTTATGCAGAAGTGTGTGGTCATCTAAAATGACTGACACATATGTAGTTAAAATAGTATCAGTATTATTACTAAGTCTATTATGTCTAATCTGAAGGCATTTAAAAAAAAAGAAATTGTGGGCCTCCCTGGTGGCACAAGGAGTTAAGTCTCAGCACTATAAAGCTATCCACAGGCACTGCAGCAGAAGTTTGATCCCAGGCGCAGCAGACTTCTCCTGTCTCACCTGCTGCTCCCCTCAGCAATGTATTTCAGTCAGTCTGCCTGTTCTGCTCCCCACTCTGTCTCTGTTGAATCCTCTCACCACCACCCCGACACCTCTGGCCTATACCCCAGTTCTTGTATGCATAAATAAATAAATCTTAAAAAAAAAAGAATAGGAAAAAGAAATTGTGATAGCTGGTTGCTTGCAGAGTGAAGAAGTGTTGCCTAGTGGGGCGGCAATGTTGGAAGCAGCACAGGACGGAGAAAGAAACGACTCGAGTCCAAGTAGTAAGAGAAAGAGAAAGGGTCACCTCGAGGAACCACCCCTCTGGAGATGCAGCCTCAGGGCTCACATCTTTGAATAAATGGCCCCTTTTCTCACCCAGTCTCACACTTTTACTAGAAGGGCTTAGATTCCAGGAATGTGGGCAGAAGGAAGAAAGGTGCATGGTGGGGATGTGTATTTGGGATACATCATAGTCTCGCACAAGTTAGGGAGCAGGGAATATAGGGCAGTTGCCCTTGGGGCACCAAAGTTGCTACTGCTCCAAGCATCCTACCTCTAATTCTATTTACACTTAACTTCCTATTGAAATGGTCTAGCTGGTTACGCTAATCTGGCCATAATGTCTCCTGCTGTTTTCAGCAGATACCCTCAAACCGAGACTTTTGTCCTGGAAGAAGGGCCCTGCTTGAATCTTCATTCTAGCTTCACCCAGGGCTTGGCACCAAACTGCATTCCAGGAACAAAGGGTGGGGGCTAGGGATCCCACGAAGAAAGAATTTTAATCATAAAGAACTTGATTCTTCCTGTTCCATCCTTCAAACCTAACCAGGGAGACTTGAGAAGCTACTTCAATTATGTTAAGAACTTTTAAAATCTAATAATTTTAATTGTCTGATTCTTTAAATTCTAATTCTGTTCTGCCATTAACAATCTGTGAGCTTGGAAGAATTAGCTCACCACTCTAACCGTCAGTTTTCTCATCTATAAAATGGCAATAATACTTCCTTGAAGGTTTATGGGAAGGATTAAATGGATAGTATAAGGATACTACTTGGTCAGTAGGAAATGATTAAGATATTGTAGCTAGTATTCTTTTTTTTTTAAGATTTATTTATTTATACATACAAGCTGGGGTACAGGCCAGAGGCGTGGGGCGGCGAGAGGGTTCACCAGAGACAGAGTAGGGAGCAGAACAGGCAGATCAGAAATACACTGCTGAGGGGAGCAGCGGGTGAGGCAGGAGAGGTCTGCCACACCATGTGGGACTCTCCCTGGCTGGGCGTCGAACTCACTGCCAACAGCTCCACAGTGCAGCGCTCAACCGCTGCACCACCAGGGAGGCTCTGAAGCTAGTATTCTAACTGGAAAGGTATTATTGGAGAGCCAGGAATTCAGGAACTCCAGATGTACCAAATGTAGCACAGAAGATTGGACTCTAAATGCCAAAAGGGATACTTTCAGTTTCAGCTTTTCCACTTTGTTCCAGGGCCCAGTAGCAATAGTGAAAGTGACCTTTGCAACATGACAGCCACAATACTTTATGACTAGAGTTTGTCAATAAACATGAGGTTTTTTGTAAGCAAGAGTAATTCGTATCTGGCTCAGACCCTCCTGATGTAGGCTCTAACTCTGAAATTGCATGAGGTTTAGAAAATGGTTTAGCCCCAGATAGTTTGGTATTAGCACAAAAACAGCAAAATGGCTGCAAATTACTGGCACAGAGTACCTAGACGATAGGTACTCTATAAAGGTTTTTTGAATTCAATTAAAGTGATTTATCCTCAGAGGACCTGAACAGTACTCCTGAGCATGGCATAGGCTCTGAGTGCCTAAGATAGTTAATTTCAGGTCAGAGAAAACTGTTACTGGTGATTGATTCTGAAGCCAGACCACAATTAGGCCCCAACCCTAGATCTAGCATTTAACAGTTTTATAATCTTGGACACATTATTTATCTGTCTCATTTTCCTCGTTTTTTAAAGTGAGGATATAAACTACTTCATAGTTTATAGTTTTCAAATGAGTAGAAAATGAGATAATACTCCAAAATGGCTTTAGGATAGTGTCTGGCACACAGCAGATGTTCAGTAACAGCTAGTTCTAATGTTAAATGGGAATTCTGGGGGAAATGTTCAGCAGGTATTTGGTTTTATGGATCTGCTACTCAGAAAAGACATAGTAGCTAAAGATAGATTTTTAGATTTTCTAATTGTATTAGTTTCCTGTGGCTGCTGTTTAATTTGTGTTTAAAACAACAGAAATTTATTTTCATAAGTTCTCAAGACCAAAAGTCCAAAATCAGTATTGGTGAGCCAGCATCATGATGTCAGCAGGCCATGTTCTGCTAACTGAATAGATCCTAGTATTCTTTACTTCTCCCAGTGTTTGCTAGGTGAAAGAATTCATGAACTCTGATGACATCATTCCAGTGTGGGACTCATATTATTTTCTTCTCGAGTATCTGTATCAAATCTCTCTTCCTCTTATAAAGATACTACTAATGGCCTTTAGGCCCAGCTGCATTAAACAGAATAACCCAGGTTAATATCCTTATTTCAAGACCAATATCTTATTCATATCTATAAAAACTCTTTTTCCAAATAAAGTAAGATCTACAGGTTTCAGGGATTAGGACCTGGTATCTTTGGAATGTCATTTTTCAGCCTCCTTCGCTAGTTAATATATGACACTGTAAGGCATGGGTAAAAATGAAATTGTAAGAAAGAAAGAGGTCTAAGTATAGAATCTTGGAACCATAAACATATAATAGGGAAGCAAAGAAAGAGGAGCTACTAGAGGGGAATAAGGAGCAAGGAACAAAGGAGACAACTAGAGTGGCATAGGGGGAGTATTTCAGACTCTAAGGATATAGTAAGTTTTAGAGAGGATAGTGTGCCAGAAACACTTCAGAGAATCCAGGGGATGTCTGAGAAGGAATCATTGGTTTGACTACTAGGAAAAATACCCATAAATTTAGCCAAAGTTGGTACAAAGATAAGGAAAAGTCACAGGGCTAGTAAGTATGAGATAAGTATTATCTGGGTCTATTTTCTGAAACTACGACTTTTTTTTCAGCATTTGTAAAAAAAAAAAAAGCACTAATATACATTTGAGGAGAAACATACAAATGAACATTATTTCAAAGTCATTTAATGAAAAACTTTAAGCTTCATAATAGCGCAAATCCTTATTTACTATTCCTATTCATGTTTACTAGGCACCTAATATGTACTCGGCAGTGTTCTAGAAACTTAACTTTCAGTTGTAACAGAATGAACAAAAGTCCCTGTCCTCATGTCCAGGTGAGCTGAGCTGACTCCAAATTTCAACTCCATGCAATACTCTACCTCCATAGTCACAGGGCTAAGATGAAGCCAATTCTCCCTTCACTCTGTAAGAGAACAGATCTTGAGTCACAGGAAGAAGAATTGCATGATTTGGTAGAAACTACCTGTCACTGTTTTAATCATCCTTCTAGGGGAATTGTGCTGTACTGAACTATGGGTGAAAAATCACAGAGGAAAAAAAAATAGAAAATCATACATAGAATTTTTTTTTTCTTATAGTCCATGACTTTACAGATGTCTCAACCAGTAATCCAGGTTCAAAGAAACACTGTCTTCATGATATTGAGCATTAGATTTTTAGAGAAATCACAAAACCTCAAGTACTCAGAATAAATCAGTCTGGACCAGGCCTCTACAACAATGCAAACAAAACCCGAGAGCTCTGCAAACTTCTCACTTTCATACCCCTCAATTCCTCTTTCCGTCAGACTTGATCATTGGGACTCATTTGCCCTTTATCCTAAAAGAAAATTTAAGATTCCCTAGTCATTGCTCATCCTTAATCAACATTACCAGATAAAATACAGGATGCCAGTTCAGTTTAGCTCAATGCCCCGTGTTTTTATTTGCCAAGTCTGACAACTCATCCAGTTCTCTTTAACTCCTTCAGAGAAAAGGCCATGGTATTCAGGAAGACTTCCTTGGTCACCCAAACTAAGTTAAATTGCATTCTCTCCTCCCTCAATACTCCCTATATCTGTGTTAATTTTTCTCATAACATTTAAACATTTATCACCATCTGATATATGATGTATTTTATGTGATTTTATATTTTTTTAATTCTCTGCTATACTTTCCTCCCACCAGCATGAAAGTTCTACCACTAAAGACATTTGTCTACTCTGATTATGCTATATTTCCAGTGCCTATAATGAATGTGGCACACAGTAAATGTATGATAAATATTTGTGAATGAATTTGTCAAATTAACTGTTTATTCATTTGATGTAAAAAAAAATGACATTGCTATTATAATGAGTATCAATGAATGGTAATAATTAACCATACAAGTAGCTGATATTTATTGAATGTATAATATGTATCAGGTAGAATCCAATGGGGTAGAAACTGTTATTTCTACCTCAGGAATAGTTAGCTCAGTAGAGCTAACTGATATTTAAAAAAAAAAAAAAAGTGACTAATCTGAGGTCACAAAGGATAGCATTGAGATTCAAACCTGGCAGTATGATTCTAAAGTATGAGTTCTTTACTAAACTTCTTTTCCTTGAAGAGTGTTTTTACCTAACGCCACTGCAAATATGAAAAAGGTATTAATGTTCACACAAACTACTAAAGATTTTGTTTATAAATAAACAAAAATAAATTACTGCCCCAGACCAAAAAAAAAAAAAATTGTTTAGTGGATGCTTGTTTGTGAAGTGGAACCAGGATGTGGACAAATCAGGACATTCTTATGTAACAGATAGGCTTAAGTCAAGGTAATAGAGCATTTGATTCGAGGAGAGGTTAAGGCAATTAAGATCATGACTACTCATCATTTCCCCCTCACTTTGAAGCTCAGAATCTTAACTCCAGTAAGCATCAACATATGACTATCCAAGATGCAATATATCCATTTAGGCTGTTTCTCAGGACTGTTAATATGGTGAAAGGATTTATAGCTAAAGCTATAACTAAAGCTATTACAGATTCTAGAACAAAAATAATGTTCATTTTGCTAATAATTAATTTGAACACTAATGTATACAATTCTAGGTAAAAACTGATTTAAATTTCTAGTTTCTCCCCATTAAAGAACAGGCTAAAGGAATGTGTCTTTACCATTAACACAAAGGAAATCCCCTCTAATCTTACCCATTTCAGAAAGCCCTTTTTTTTTTTTCTTTGTTGGCTGTTCTTAGCTCACACTGCTGCTCCGGGTTCCATTTCTTGTATCAAGGTACTTATTATATTTTTATATTACTTTCAGTATCTGCTAATTGATTCCCAATTTATGTAAAGAATCCTCCGTTGTTTGATTTGAAAATTAATACACTGCACTATCCCAATAACAACAAAATAACCAAGAGCTGTTACTGATTAACTATTAGTTGCTCTTTTTTGGACTTCCCTGAAGCATCTAACTCAAAGATTAGCAATCTATAGCCAGTGAGCAAAATCCACCAACAGCCTCTTTTTGTATTGTCTGGTAGGTAGCTAGGAATGATTTTCATGGAAAAATATTTCCAGTCAGTTGGATGATGAGGAACACTAATGTTCAACTTCAATTAAGTAAATGTCATACACACACACAAAAAATCCATTCTCCTCATTAGTAGACTTGTTATTACTTTTATATTATTATCATATATTTTGTTATTGTTATTACTTTAAATTTCATCAAACATTATGGAAATTTGTTTTTTCTTTTGCTATACTGAGTACTTACTTATATTCAATTTGGCCTAAAATTTGTTCATCTGATCTAATCTTTAATGTTGAGGCAGTATGATTTTTACTTTAAAAAGGGAGCAATTACAATTTCACCAATTCTAATTTTATTTACATGTAATTAAATATGCTATTTATTTGCCACATGCGTGTTTTGGGGTTTCTTAGGGAGGGCTATTGTTATTATTTTCAAAAATATTTTTTAGCTTGTTGGTTAAATTCCTATTGTCACAAATGACTAGTTGTTACTCAAATATTCCTTTCTGGCAGCTTGTTTTTGGTGGTTGCCAAATTATATGCAATGAGTAAAAAATAATGCAATGTTAAAAGATAATTCAAAATGTCCAAAAAAAGTTTCAGTACCCACACAATCTGGAAAAGCTTTTCATTTGAGATCTTTTGCTATGCAAATCAACAAAAGTGTTAAGATTTTTCAATTTTTCTCCAAAAAATTTGACTTTCTGTCATGAGATAGTAGGTTTACTACTACTCTATTTCAGAAAAAAAAAAGAGAATCTGTTTAAAAATTGCACAAATCTCCATCCATACACAAAGAATCCCTTTAGCTTACCTCCAAGAAAAATGAACATCTTTAATTTAACTATAAGCACAACTGTGGTTTGTTCCATAATAAACATATTTTTTAAGTTTTTTTTTTTTTTTTTCTGGTCGACCTTGAATCAGCAAGGGAAAGAAGAGTAGTGTGGCGCACGGGAGTGGCTTCATCCCTGAAACTCTCTTTAAAGGTCATCATTGGGGTTTAACCAAGCCAGGTTTGTGGAGTAAATAAATTCAGTCTGGACCTCAGGCTATTTACTAAACCACTCAATGCACCTTTACTGAGATCTCACTGTGCTTACCAGGAGCTCGATCTCTTCTTCAAAGGAATTTATAGCAAATTTAATCCTGTTTCACCAAGCATAACCCTAAGAGAAAACATTAATCCAGATCAATATTGTTAGCTGTCTCACTTTACCTATGTTGCTTTTACCACTTAAAATTATCAGTATTGTTGCCCCTCAGACACCAAAGATATGTTCACAACTCTGTCATCCCTGCCTTAGATTCTGAAAGTCAGAACCTACTCTCTGGGATCCCACTTAAGCCTTCAATTTGACTCAAATTTCCAGGCCATCCTCAGAGTACCCAAAAATCAAGATTCCCTTTGGACTCCCCTGTTTACCTTTTTCCTATCTTATTCCTCCAGGGTAGATTTACTCTTACAATGTCAACTAGCACTTTAGAAAGTGGACTTCTCAGACTTTGAGATAAGAAAATTGCTAATGTTGATCTGTTCTGGTGCTTGCTTGGACTAAACAATATTCTGTACACTTAGTCAAATGAATTCATTTTCCTCTGATAGTAACCATATACAATAAATGTTCCTGTTATTCCAGATTTTGAAAATGAGCAAACAGGTGAAAAAATTTTAATAACTTGCCCAAGGTTGCTTTGTTGAGAAGTAGAAAGACCAGGATACAAAGCTATTCAGCCTGACTTATAGCCTTTACTCCATTGCCTCTAACAAGTAGATTGAAACATAAATTTTAAGTTGATGAACTAGAAGCTGTTGCAGGGAAGAATCAGTATAGTCTGGAGGTGCAGGAATAAAAGAATTTACCAGAGACCAAGCAGAGAAAAGACCAGGCAGATTTATTGAAATATACTGCTAAGAGAAACAACAGGTAAGATAAGAGGGGATTTGCTGTGCAGAGAGGGTCCTGGAGGATTTTTATATTCCAGACATCATTGACTGGTTAGGGTGACTAGTCTTGGGTGTGTCCTGACTGATGATCTTAATTAGCATAATGGATCATCAGCTCTTTGGGTCATCAGCTTAATGTCCAGGTTCCCATAACAGTCCCATCCAGTTCATTTATTCATTCAGGGCTCCCAGACTTACCTGCTGGGCAAGGAATGGGGGTTTGGTTTTTAAACTGAGTAATGATACCATGACAGAAGCAGTCTTCTAAATTTCATCTAATCCCAGAGACTACTCTGGAGAGGGGAGTTTTGAGCTGAACATGAAAGACAGACCACCTTCTTTGTGGAAAGAACAATTTATTATCTATTTTAATAAAAGTGCCATCCTATAATGGTCCATATTGAATGTTGAGGCTTGAAAGAAAAAGTTTCCATTCACAAAACACCCTGTTCTTGAAAAGTCAGAAATGAGCATTGCGTTATGTGTCTGACTCACCTTGTTCTTCCCAGTGTATGGTTCTCGCAGTGGGGCCCACTTGGGGGTCCTTGTCACAGCACTAACGGGATGAGTCCATGGCCAGGTTGTGGCCAGATGAAGAGTGACTAAGTCCAACCAGGAGTTGTTATCGCACTCCTACTCAAGTCCTTTTGAAAAATCCATTCCTTTGTCACATCAGTAGAAAGAGGCTGAAGCCAGATGGCCAATTATTAAGGGTTTCCTAAACTACAAAACCCGTCAGTGTGGGACATGTCACGGCAGACTTGGCCACTGAAAATGAATAAATGAATAAATTTATATTGCCAGAATGAGATTTTGGTTTTTAACTTGTGTGTCTGCCTTCCAGAAGCTATGTAGAATATGTCAAAAGAAGCCTTTACTTGTGCGCTCACACTAAATCAATCACACCAGAAGAGTTATGACAACAGATTCCACAAGATTCCTGAGCTTTCTGGCACCCCTTTCTATTTCCTTCAATGGGCTCAGGGAATGGCTGGCTTAGATTCTTGAAGAGCATAGATAACTTGGCCCTTTCCTAGGACAGAGAGAGTAGCTGTGGGCTCCTAAAATGACAAAAATTTATACCCCAAAGCAATGTGGCAAGGATAAAAACAGACAATTCAGTTACCTCACCAGATACCAGTCATTCTTACATATTTTACAAGGAGAGTTTTAACTTCAGAGCTGGCTTTTCAGGTTTTGACCTTTCATCTCACACAATTCTATACTACCCATTCTCTTGCTTTTAACTGATATTTGATGTTTAGCTTGGATAAGTTAGATAATAGAATCCTAAAGTGTTTCAGAGAGAGGTTTGCTTATTTTGTTTTTCTGTTTGCAAATGCTAGGCTCTGTTCCTCATAAATAAAGTAATTGGAGACATTATTTGAAATAGATTTTCCAGGATACCGGAAGTTCTAAAACCTTGCAGAATTCCTAGTTATTCTTTGAAAATATGCTTTATGTCTCAATGTGCAAGACAGAATCCAACAGACTGTCCAAGCCACATATCTTAAACTTTCCTATAATAGGGAGCTCGATCCTCTAAATGACTGGATAAGAGCTGGAAGAAAGATTGACTATAGATGGGGTAGACTTACAATAATGTCAGGAGAGTCAAGGGGCCATGATTTCAGAGCTTCCTAAAAGTTTCTTGTTTCCTTCCCTCCCTCCCTCCCTCCCCTCCTTCCTTTCCTTTCTACATCTACACTTTTACTATTTGGTGTTTTGAAAAGAGTAAATGATTTGCGATTTAGGCTTAAAGCTCTAGCTTTATCATTTCCTACTTGCTAGGGTCATTCTAGTACATATGATAGGAATGATGCACACCTCACAGGTAAATTATGAGGATTACACAGAAATATTTATGAATTTGCGAATAGACTAATGCATAGTCACTTTTTTCCTTTTTTTAAAGATTTATTTATTTTTGCATACAAGCTGGGGTGCAGACCAGAGGTGTGAGGCAGTGAGAGGGTTCACCAGGGACAGAGTGGGGAGCAGAACAGACAGATTTGCGAAATACACTGCTGAAGGGAGCAGCAGGCGAGACAGGAGAGGTCTGCTGCACCTTGTGGGAATCTCCCTGGCTGAGCATTGGGCCCGCAGCAGCCAGCCAGCCGCTGACGGCTCCACAGCACTGCGCTTAACCCCTCGCACCACCACGGAGGCCCACAGTCACTTTTGCCTCACTTGTTTAGGTCATGCTAAAGACCTTAAATTGTAGCGAAAAAGCCTTTTGATTAGATAAATTAAAATTGAAGTTAAAGTATTAATAAAGAAAACTTTAGATAGTGGATCCAGATGCTATATCGCATGCTTTCAATTTCACCAGGGTTTGTCAGGTAACTTGGTTGAGGAAATGGTAAGAGAGTCCAGTCAGTTGGGTTAGTTTTATCTAAATAAATAATCAAGCAGTGTGCTGCTTTGTTCTTGCTATTTTTAAAAGGTTATAAGGATAACGGTATAGTTTTTAAGTGTATTATTATTTAGTTTCCTTTTCTTCAAATTCTTGCTAATGCTTGCTATCTTTTGTTTTGATCATTGCCATTCTAACAGGTATGAAGTAATATCTTATTGTAGTTTTGGTTTATGTTCCCTTAAGGATTAGTAATATTGGGCATCTTTTTATGTACTTTTGGGCATTTATATGTCTTCTTTGGAAATTGTCTGTTCAGATACTACCCATTTTTAAATCAGATTATTTATTTATTTTTTTGTTATTCAGTTGTATGAATTCTTTACATATTTTTTGGTTTTTGGATATTAATCTTTTATCAGATATGTGATTTGCAAATATTTTTTGCCATTCCACAGGCTGCCTTTTTATTTGTTGATGGTTTATTTGTTGTGCAGAAACTTTTTAGTTTAATATAACCCCTAACTCTGTTGTAAGTAATGCTACTATAAATATTATAAAACATATGGGGTTTTTTTGTTGTTGTTGTTGAAACATAAAGGTTTTTTGCTGAGTCACATCGTGTTTCTATTTTTAATTTTTTAAGTTAAATCCGGTTTGCTTTCTATAATGGTTTCTCCAGTTCACATTCTCACCAACAGTCTAATAGAGTCCCTTTTTCTCTACATCCTTTCTAACATTTTTTAATATAGTTGTTTTTGATATGTGCCATTCTCATGGGTATGAAATAGCATCTCAAGTTAGTTTTAATCTACATCTCTCTTATTAGGAATGATGATGAACTTTTTTTCATGTCTTTTGGCCTTCTGGATATACTCTTTAATGAATTGTCTGTTCATATCTATTGTCCATTTGCTAGTTATTTGATTTTTTTGTTGTTGAATTGCCTGATTTATATATATATTTGATTATCAGTCCCTTAGCAGTTATATATTATGTCTCAAGATAATTGAAGTTTTTGTGTAGGAAATGAAGACTTCAAAAGGAAGCTTTCTGAGGTCTGGTAAGATGGCAGTAGTGTGAAAACCCCTGGTTCACCTTCTCCAGACATGCGCAACAAAACTGATGGAAAACAAAACCCTGAGGGATAAAACTGTTTATCAGCATAGACAATAGGAACATCAGCCTAACAGAAATGAGTAGATGAAACTCTAAGTAAACTTTGTTTAAAGTAATAACAGGGCCAGCATACCCACAAGAGAAAGGAGTGACTGGTGCAGAGCCTCCTACAGCTATTCACTGGACACACACCAACATCAGGACTCCTGCAACCCAGCACTGCACTGCTAAGGTGGTGCATAGGCAGGCACTGGATAAAGTGGTCTCATTATGAAAGAGAATCAGAAGTAAGGGCACAGAATGAGGACTACTGGCTTGAAGCTGAGGCTTTTAACAGAACAGCAGTCACCTGAATCGGGTTAGAGCACCTGGACTTCCTTTTAGATGAGATTACTACTGAGGTCCAGTCTGAGATGTCTGAAATACCTGTGACCCACCCACCCAGGTTGAGGTACCCAAAACACCTGCCACCCCCTAGACCAGGCTAAGATATCTCAAACACATGTCACCCTCACAAAGTAACATTTTACAGTAGGAATTTCAAATTCTGAAGTCTACTTGAAAGTGATCCTTTGATTCCTGTTGCCTCAGTCCTCTTTTAAAACTACTACCCCTTGCTGGTACCAGTCCCTGAACTACTCCAACTCTACAGAAAGAATAGTTGAAAATACATCCTGACTAAACACATACAGAATCAAATATAAGGACACAGAAGAACATAGTGCAAATGTCAGAATAAAAAACCCTGAAAGGAGCCCCAACTCAGTGCGGAGTTATGGAGCATGACAGAAGAGGAATTCAGGGCAACTGCCCCAGCAATGCTTATTCCAAATGGATTAAAGATTTAGACACAAGACTTGCAACAATAAAATACATAGAAGAAAGCTCTGGCAATATATTTCACAATATCAATACTAGATATATTTGGTAACTCAACTACTATGATAAGAGAATTAAAAATAAAAATAAACAGTTGGGATTACCACAAGATAAAAACCTTCTATACAGCAAAAGAAAACACAAGGTGATTAAATAAACACCCTACCGAATTGGAAAAATATTTATACAGTATATATTTTCCTTGCCCATATTGCCCCACCCTCTACCAGCACCACTAAAACTCCCTTTTCCAGGATGAATATTCCAAAAAACTTTAGTAAGGCATGGTTTTTAGAAATTTAGCCACTGGAACAAATCCCTGGAAAATCTCCACTTTATGACTCTTCATAAATTTCAAATCCTATAATACTTGAAGTAGAGTATATGCTCCAGAAATGACCCGACCAATGCACAGTTCAATAGAACTATTAGTCTTATTCTAGATTATATACTCTCATGAAAGTAAATTCATATTGCTACTCTCTGAAAGCATTTTAATGAATACATAAATGAATACATAATGAATACATAAAAATACATTTTAATGAATACCCTTCATCTAAATACATATAATCCCGGGCCTCCCTGGTGGCGCAGTGGTTGAGGGCTGCGCTGTGGAGCTGTCGGCAGTGAGCTATCCAAGTTCGACGCCCAGCCCAGCCGGGGAGAATCCCACATGCTGCGGCAGACCTGACCTGCCTCACCCGCTGCTCCCCTCAGCAGTGTATTTCTGATCTGCCTGTTCTGCTCCCCACTCTGTCTCTGGTGAACCCTCTCGCTGCCCCATGCCTCTGGCCTGTAACCCAGCTTGTATGTATGAATAAATAAATCTTTAAAAAAATAAATAAATACATACAACCCCTTAGCTGCATGTAATACCTTCATATATCTTAGGAGACCAATAATTAAATTAATTAAATTAATTCTAATTAATTCAATTAATTGATTAATTTATTCTAATTAATTCTAATTAGAGTTACTGATTAACTCTAAAGGCCATTGATTTTGGGAAAACTGTTTATATTGTGATACAGCTTATGTGTTTATTTTCAGTTTTAGCTTATATATTTCTAAAAAAGTTAAAAAGAGTACTGTGGCTTTTTTTTTTGGTAGGTGTTAATGGGTAAGTAGTGTAAATGGTTTGTAATCTATGAAAATGTATAAAAATACAAGGCTTTATTATTATCAACATAAGAATAGGATTTATGCTTAGTTACACTAAATTTTATCTTCCCGTGTTTTGCTCACCATCACAACTCATAGAGAACTTTCTTTAGAATATCACTCTATCTGATTTAGTAATTCAGTAAATATTTACTAAGTAGTGTATGCAAAACATAGCATTATCAGTTCTCCTCAAAGCCTTGGAATGTCTATCCTACTTTAATCGCTGGTGATTTATCAACTGCCCACAGGTATGTCAGTCTTTTAATAAAAAGGAGTGATTTTATTTGAAACTTAAGATGTTGTTCTTTGTACCTGCTGATCTGGAACCCTGGGTCAGGCTGCTCAGAGCAACAGTAGCAGCAATAGGTAGATCCAACTTCACTGTCGGGGCTGATACAAGGAGGCCACCTGTTTAGTTTCCTGTTCCAAACTTCAGCACTGATGAAGGAACCAGACAAACAACTGACAGAATAGAGGAACCTTTTAATTTGATAGTGAAGTGAGAGACTCTGGGGACCCAGACTGGTGCAGTGTGGTAAGCAGTTGGGTCAAGAACTTATAAAGGGTTTGCATTCCTTTCAAGGACTCCAGTGGCAGAGGAATAAGCTGCAACTTACCATGCCAGTCCACACTATGGCCACACAGAAAAAAAAGCAGGAGAGAAGCTCATTTTTTGTTCTCTTTTCTTTTGCTTCATTTCCACTCATACATTAATACCTATATAAAGCACAGCAACTTTTAACTCTAAATTCACTGTAAATGGTATGGCAGAGAATGACAACATATACTTCAGTATGATATGGCAAAGATATATTGCTGATTTTTCCTTATTTATAGATTATCCATACTTCAAGGGACTTTATCAGCTAGTATTACACACTTACTTTGTAGGAAAGGATTAAGTTTCAGTGTGTTATTTAAGATTCACAGCAAATAAGCAGCAACACAGACTACACTTTCAATCTGGGGAATTTCCTCCACACCCTATTGATTAAACAATTAAGGAGTTAAGTAGCTAAGTTCTCTCCCTCATGTTCTCTTTCTCTTTCTCTCTCTTTCTCTCTCTCTCTCTCTCACACACACACACACACACACACACACACACTCACACACACACACACACACTTAAATTAGACTGTAAGAGAAACCAGGATCAATGTCACTTTTGATCTCTTCACAGAAGTTTCTCTTTATAAATGCGAACCTGATAGACCAGTTTTTTTTTTTTATTTCTGGTATTTATTAAAAGCTGAAATGAACTGACTGAAATCTGTGAGTGAATTCATTGTCATTATACAAACCCAATCTTAATTTTATGTAGTGTCCTAAGATTCCATCAACATCCACAGGAGTATGAGATCTTGCAGGATTCCCTTCTGAATGAGTGATTGAACACAACATTAACAAAGAAAAATGGAAGTCATCATGGAATATTTTCCAGAAGAGGCAGCTTCTTAGGGGTTAAGATTTATGTAGAGGAAGGATGATACATGAAGTAGAGAAAGTAGGATAACACCTTAAAATAAACAGAAGCTAAAAATATAGAAACTAAGAAGTAGTGTGAGGAAGATAGTGGGCAAATAGTCTTTCCTGGAGTAGGAGGATGAAATATGGAGAATTAGTAGAATAAGGTGTGAAAAGGTCCTTGATACAATGTCTTGAGACTATCTGGACATACTAATTGAGAAAGCCATCTCCAATACTACTTGCACAGGACAGTAATCCCAGGATGCAAACAATGTGGGGACATGTTCTATTTATAGTATTTTGTGGGGCAAGTTTTAAAGTTAAATGCACACCCTCAAACATGGGATCAGTTAGGATTAATTAATACTAGTTGTGTTATACAGAACAAGAGAGCAGACTTGCTCACACTTCACTGAGTTTTTGTTGTTATTTGCTAAGCTAAATCACTCTGTAAAATCAGAGCAAGTTCTTAATTTTAATTACTCTGTCAGGAACTATATATGCTGTTCATTTACTAGCATTCACATTTACTAAGTACAGTCACATACACTGTTTTGACTCTCTCATCAATCCTATAAGGTAGGACATTGTTACTTACATCTCACAGATGGATAAAGCTGTCTTGAGAAGTTCAGTGAATTGCCTGAGGCTTCTCAGCGTGCAGGTGTTAGAGCTTAGACCCAATTTTTGAATATAAGTCAAAGTTCCCTTTCTCTTGACTGAACCATTATGAGGGATAATGATGGGTACCTCTTGGGATGGACTGACTGTGGAGCAACTCTTCCTGGTAGAAGAGATTTCTATCTAGGTGATAGAAACATTCACCAGCCTCTGAGTTAAATATTAGACCACAACCTTCTTCTCTGAAGGACACTTTTAATTTGTCTGACTGCTCACATGCAGAAATCTGAAATAAACATCAGAACTGTGGGTTTTGAGACTACAAAGTTTATTTTTATAGGAATTTGGGATTTTTATGATTCTCTAAATGGATTAAAATGGAAATGTGAAGCATTGGTTTAGTATAAAGTACAGAGCTATTGACCTTTCTGTTTACACGTTAAGATGAATTACATCAGCAGAAAAATTTTATATTTTAATTGTCTTTGAAGAATAATTCCACCTTTGCATTTAATCTTCAGAAATTACTCTATTGCCTATAGTTTTATGTTTTCTGAGACAGAGACATTAAAATACCTGCTACTTTTTTTTTATTTTATTGCTTTAGTTTCATTTTTAATTTTAGTAAATTGACATTTTTGAGTATTATACTAGAGTCTTTTAGTCCACTACAGTGTCAATACAAAATATGAGATGCTTTTGCTTTATTTATTCATACACATCCTTGTTTACATTTTTGTGTTCTCTGATACATTTTGTTCTTGTTCTTCAGTGTCTTTCCACTTTGCCTTTTGGGGTTGAATCTTCATTAAACATTAAACATTGCTGTCTTCTGTTGTGTAGTTAAAACCCAGAACACACAGTATGAACTTTATGGGAACATTTTATTTCTCAGTTTTAATAATTATCACAAATAAATGAACTGCTATGTAGGGGAGGGGGGAAGTTGCCATAAAATTTTAACTAACAATGATAAAAAATTTGAGCTTATTTCATCCTACTCCACCCCTCCCTACAAAATCCAATAGCTAATGTTCATTGTAGGAAGCACATTTGAGAGATTACATGTATTTGTCCTTTGATTAGTCAAAAGATGTTCTAGAATGAACAATGTTAAAAATGGTTCAACAAAAAAAAAAGTAGAAATAACATGGGGTAAAAATTCAAAATTTACTGTAAGTTTGCCTCTTTCAAAATTCACTATAAGTTTTAAATTGATCTTTAAAAAGAAATTTACTTCAAGTTTACTAAGCAAGTGGTATCTAATCACATATCTAACATGCTCAGTTACAGTTTGCTTTCTAATAGCCTCCTCAAAGCAAGTTTTCTTCAGAACTTATTACTTAAAAGAATTAGAAGATACTAGACAGAAAACTTACTAGGAAAAGAAAATGGTCATTTTATAACTTTAAAGTGCCAAATAATTTTTAGAAAATAAATTAGCAAACACTGCTACTGAACAGGTATAAGTAGCACTTACTCTGTCCAAGGAACTGTAATTCTTATGTTAAATCCAAAAGGTCTCTGTCAGTTTTCATTTTTTTAATTCTCAGACTGATATTTACAAAACATTGAAAGAAAACTGGCCATTACACAGTGGCACTATAATTATAAATCACATAGTTCCACTTAAAGAAATAAGATGCTCTGTGGACATAATTTTGACACAGTGTTTAGGTATTTAAGATTGGTGGTATCCTGCATTTATAGAGTATATTTTAATTTATAAATATTACTTTAGTACCCTACATTTATAGGACATATCTTAATTTTAAAATATTGCTTTGATATTAGCAAAAACCTTAAGAGGTGTGCAGACAGCACACACTATTAATCCAAGTTTAAAGATGAGAGAAGTTGAGATTAAAGGGTCTGAACAACTCACTAAAGAACAGATACTAGAGGAAGTTCCAAGTCTCTGAACTTTTACTCCATGTTATTTCTACTTTTTTTGTTGAACCATTTTTAAAATTGCTCATTCTAGAACATCTTTTGACTAATCAAAAGGACAAATTCATGTAATCTCTCAAATGTGTTTCCTACAATGAACATTAGCTGTTGGATTTTGCAGGGAGGAGTGGAGTAGGAAGAAATAGGTTCAAAATTTTTATCATTGTTAGTTAGAAAATTTTTGGCAATTTTCCCTCCTACATAGTAGTTCAATTATTTGTGATAATTATTAAAACTGAGAAATAAAATGTTCCCATAAAGTTCATACTATGTGTTCTGGGTTTTGGCTACATAATAATAGAGAGTAATGTTTTAATGAAGGTTCAACCTCAAGTAGATTTGGCAATATGTTTCTGACCCAGATATCCCTGACCATCCATCTGTCAAAGTATCAGTAGGTCTGTATCATTTCAGAATATGTCAGAGAAATATTTTAGTGGTCAAAAATTGATAAAGTAACCACTTGAAATGTAATTATGGGCAAGTAAAAATACCTATTTTGTGGTCAAACATCATTATCAAAGCAGTTAATGCTGTGCTTAAAAATCCCAAAACTTACAAACTTAAAAGATTCTACCTTCTGGATTCTATCTGATTGATTTTAAAAGAAATTTCAGTAGTAATCAGAATTGAAAGCCAATAACTTAGACTTAATGGAATTGAGAAAGGGAATGTGGGAAGAGTTCTAGTCGAGAGAATTGTCCTCATTTAGTCAGAAATAGAGAGCTTTCGATTTAAAAGGGAGGTTTGTTTCTAGTCAGGTGGAAGAGATTTTGCTGCTCTGTTGCTTGAGACTCTCCCAATGCCTACTAGCTCAACTGCCATCACTGCCTCTAGAGAGAAGCTTTATTATCTCTCACCTGCATGGAGAAGCAAAACAATCATTCATCTTCAATCAATTATGTAGTGTACTATGCTACCAGACTGGTAGGATCCACATACTCTCTATTCTCTTTATGCCAGAAAAATGTCTTTATTCATAAACAACATGTTCCAGGAAGCTTCATAAACCTGACATCAATAAAGCACGTCTCACAACCTCAAAAGCTGTTGACTCAGTGGTGTTTGTTCTGTTTCTTTGTCATTTGTGGATGACCATTATATGAAGAAAATTAAAGCCTAAAAAAACAAGATGGTCAGTTCTGCCAGTATGGTGCTGCTGATTCCCATTTACCTCATATTTGACCCAGGATTCTTATCTATCTCATCTCAGTGAAAACTCAGATTTGGTGTTTTGAAGTACACATTGTGCTTCACAGCTAGAACAGGAAGAACAACATTAATGGCTAAAAGCAAGGACTTTAGAGTAGACTGCCTGAGTTTGGATCCTAACCCCACAACATACTAATTGTGTGACCCAGGGCAAATTCCTTAACATCTGTGCTTCAAACTTCCACCTATAGATGGAGATGATAATATATCTACTTAACAGGAATTGCTTGAGAATTAAAAGGATTATTATATGTTAAACTCTTGGAATAGTGCATAGTACATGGGAGAGCTCAAAATGGACATGTTACTATTATCAGCTCAGATGCCCAACCACGCTAGTGATAATATGTTCACTGTCAAAGAGATAGTTTCTCCTTTACCATATTGCTTCTCATGAATGATGGCCACAGAGATTATAAATGAAAGTTTAACTCAAGTCCTCATTCCAAGCCTTGGCAGCACAATGTTCACGGAGAAATTATCTGCAAGTGAAAGAACCCAAGTTTTAATCCATGTTTGCTCTTGACTTGCGATGACCTTGAGCAGTTGCCTTTTTGTCTCAGTTTTTTGAACTGTAAAAATAAGGAAATTTTGCAAGACCTAAAGAGATGTACCATGCACAGTTACTTAGCCTTTGAGGGGTAAAGGGAAAATCTGAATGATTGAGTAAACTGGAAACAATTTTTTTTAATTAATTTTTTTTTTTTTTTTTTTTTTTTGCATTGAAGAACTGGAGTGTAGGCCAGAGGAGCGGGGGTTGAGAAGATTCACTAGAGACAATGTGGGAAGCAGAATAGGCAGATTTACTGAAATACACTACTAAGGGGAGCAGTGGACAAGACAGGAGAGGTATGCAGCACCACATGTGGGTTAGCTCCCTGGCCAGGGATCCAGCTCAGGCTACAGTGGTGATAGTGCTGAGATTTAACCCCTAGGCCACCAAGGCGGCCCATGGAAACAATTTATTCAGTGAACACTTGTGTGCCACATGCAGTTATAGATTCTGGCAGTAGATATAAACAAGCAGGATAAGAATGGTGCTCTCCTGGAATTTACATTATAGAGAAAAGAACCCATCAATCAATAATAGACTAACACACAAACATGAAAATTCCAGGTCATGCAGTGCTATCAGGAAATTAACACAGGATGAAGGGATAGGTAGGGTTACTTTAGTTGGGTTAGTCAGGAAAGCTGTCTTTAAGAAGGAGCACAAGAATAAGCCAGTTTATGTGCAGTCTTGGGGGAAGAAAATTGTAAGCTGAGAGAACAAAGTTTCAAAACCTAATGCAAAAATTTGCTTGCAACATTTAGGAACAAAAGGAAGACAAAGGACATAAGAGAGAATGGAAAGAGATGAAGGAGGTGGGACTCCTGTGAATCTTTGTAGCCAAGGTAAGGAGTTAAGATTTTATACTAAATGTGATGGAAGCAATTGGGCATTTTTAAACAGGCGGAATTGATTATTTACTCTGATTGGTGGCTTAGTGTATATTGTATAGTGTATTCATTTTTAAATGAGAATTGTTTTCAGAAACCTCACTGAAGGAGGCATTCTTAATTTCCTAACCAGAGGAATGAATTGACTACTTTATTAATTCATTGATTATTTTATTCATATATTTGCTTCATTAAGTCTGAGTCCTTGTCTCAATTTAGCTCTTAATTGAGAGAACATTTGAACAAACCCTATAATTCTTAATTGCCTCCTTTAGTTTAGAAAAAAAAGAAAATTAGAAAAAAAGAATTAAAGTATATTCTCATCCTAAGCTTGGAGATATATACTAGAAGAACTAAAATCACAACTGCGAAACACTTTGGGTTGTTTTCAGGATAATGTGTCTTGTATATTTCTTATTCAGTGTTTTAAAATGTTTCATATTAGTATGGGAAATGTGGAGGAAAAAAAGGCAAGGAGGGATCATAGAGCTAACTGCTATAGCTGGTCATTAAAAATACAGACTCAGCAGCTACTGACCAGGTCAGTAGCTCTGCAATCCTAAAAGGCACTTAATACTTTCGTAAAATGTGAATAATAATGATGATGTTAATACTCAAAGAATTCTTATGACTTTTAAATGAAAAAAAAATGTCCATATGAAGTACATAGGATAAAATCTGGTACTTAGTAAGTATCAGTTAATAATCACTTCTTTTTTTGGGTTCTCCAACATGTAAGCTGCTCACTTTGGGGTACTCCCATAGTACTATATTCACAGATATCCGACTATCCACTAGAGAAGCTGGGAACACTTTTCTCTGTCTCTACAATTTGGCACCCAACTGCATGTGACTTAATCTGCACCAATCTGAGTTACTATGGTGCAAAGATTGTTACTAGTTTTGATTCATGTTCAGGCTATTGTTGCTATTTGAGAGATTTTGTGATCTCTTCTATCACTATGACCATTTCTACTGCCTCAGAATCCTTATACTTGCTTCTATTTTCCAAGTTTAGTCCTCCAGTCTCCTTGATACTGTGAACACCTTTATCCCCTCAATTCATTTCCCTTGGCTTTAGATTGCCAGAGTCAGTTTTATCTAAATGCAGTAAATCATTCCTAATGAATATAGGCTAAAACTTTCGCTCTGGCTCTCCCTCAAGCACCGCTCTCTCTTACACTGCATTTCATCTTCTAATATGGTTGAGTTGATGGATGACAGCTAATGATACTACCAGAACTGTTTAAAATTTTGTATAATAGAAAGCACTTTCACTAGCTTAAAGACAAACTCCTCTCATCTTCATATTCCCACCTCACATGGTTAGGACATCAAGTGGTAGCACTGGCCACACTTTGTTTTGCATCAGGATTATTTATTTAAATATACATCTATTTCTCCTCTGGATTGTTAGCTCCTAGAAAGCAGGAGTTCACATTACTCATTTTTAAATTAGTATTTGATATACATTTAATTCATTAATGTAATATGCTTTAAGAATTAAAACATTGTATGTAATAGCTAAACTCCCCCTGACAATTTTCTTTAATCATGCTCCCCCTTAGTCCCTGAAGTAAAATGGAGTCATCCAGTTGGTGTATGGCCATCAGGGACGGTTGCCACAGTGTCATCAAATAACTCCTCCTCAGTGCGGATAACATGCAAGTACATTAGTAGGACCTACTTTGCAGGGCATTATTTCAGGGCTTTTGCTATACAGCTGATGATTATGGAGAAAATATATAGGGTTGTATGTGTTTATTGACCTGCTGGGGGTCAAACTCCTGTCTAGGGCTGCAGACAGCTCCAGAGCGCAGCACTTAACTGCTGCGCCACCAGGGAGGCCCCAGAACCATTTTTTTACAGCATCTAAATTTATGAACATCTACTTTTCTGTAGTCTAAATGCAAAATGAGAAAATTATTCTTTCTATTGTGAATACTAAATGATATTTATGTAATGTCTATCAGCAACACAGCTCCATACACTTTATGTGACTTAATTTATGCACATTAATAGCAAATACCAAATGATGAATTATTTCTCACAGGAAAGATAGTTAATTTCACTGACACTCCCCACCCCCCTCACCTTGTGTCACAATTCAATGCATCACCCTCTTTGAGGAAGCAGACCTGTGAAGAGGAAACCACAAAAAAGACAAATCAATGCAAAGCTCTGTGGTCCAAAGCTAAGGTCACTTTTAATGGAATAAAAGGCACTGCTTGGCTTTAGTTATTATACCACAATCACATGCCACTATGCCCTTAACTGTAACTAGAGCACAATAATACACATCCTAGGATGTTTTCTTTAAGTGGCACTGAAAGCTTGGTGGGGGGCCAGGGAGGGAGGAGAAAAAGAAATACTTTTATAAGTAAAATGCAGCATTGATTTTAAAAAATACATTTTGGTTTTTTCATAACAATTTTCAATTTTACTTTGCTCGCCCTACCTCTGTTGGTCACCACATACAAAGTAGCTATCCCCAAATAGTGTTGATATTAAAAAGCTTATTACTGTAGGGTTTCAGACAGTTAGAAATCATGAGGCCATTCCCTATTTTAGAGGTTATGTAGTTTTACTATGAGCTTTTGGGTATTAGAGATCATATATGCATTTTTCAGGAGGGACAACCGGAATGATACTAATGGAACTGCATCATCCTTTATACAAGGTGTGCCATTTCTGGGAGCAGATGAGAGCACTGTGTGCAAAAAGTTCTCCAAATGCTTTAGGCCCTGGAGATTTTCTAGTTCTACAGCTATGTGAGCCTTCATTAAACACTCCTGGAAGTGACTTGAGTCAATTTGTTATCCTAGAGTCTCCAACTTGAAAATTAGTAAAGTATCAAGAATTTTTATAAATCATAAAAGATAAGTAAACAAATCATAAAAGATAAGTAAATATGTTCCTTAGCCTGTGAGGTCATTTTCATGAACACAGCTTCTGTGCATTAGCTTGGAGCTTTGTATTCATCATTCATTCCAAGTTATTTGTTTCTGTTTGTATATAAATATAATTGATGCTATAAGGAAGAAGAGCATTCATGAAAAGATACTTCTCATACTTAACCTTACTTACTCCATATGTGACTAAAAGGTTTCCATTGAACCAGAAGACAGAGTTCTCAGAAATCACATACTTTTTCTAAGTGAGGAAATATGATTCTGCTCAGGTGATATGTTATTCTGAATCCTTTTATAATTATTTGTTGAATGAGGAGAGGAGGGGGGAAAACTGGACATAATTAAGGTTAAAAGGACTAGAGCAGAGAATGTGAAAGAGATCACAAGAAAGTAAAAATAAAAAAGTGTGTAGAAACATGAGTTTAAATATTCCCCACTTGGAAGAAAATGCGGAAATGGGGTTGAAGGAAGGAAATTTTTGCCCAGTTTAAGGAAAAGGTATTTTAATTTTTACTTGTTTGCTTTATACTATAGTCACTAATTATTCAATTCGTGACTCTACTTTCTTTCATTAAAATATTATTAATAAAATATGTCTACTTTTCTCTTTAAAATATAATTACTAAATTACAATAGAATGCTTTGTATCTTAAGAGAATTGTGCAAAACAAAAAATGTCAGTCACAAATGGTTGCATATTGTCTGCTTGTATTTATATGATATTCTTGAAATGACAAAGAAATGGAGAACAGTTCCAGTGATTTCCAGGGATTAGAATTAGAGGGAAATGTGACTATTAGTGGGTTAACAAGGGATTTTCTTTTGTGATGCTGATGTAGGTCTCTGTCCTGACTGTAGTGATGGTCACATGAATCAATACATGTATAAAAGTTTATAGAAGTACATACATATATGCACACGCACACACAAGCGCATATAAAAATTTAATCTTAATTAAGGTATACAGTTTAGTTAGCAAATGTCAGTTTCCTTACTTTGAACAATAATGTACAGTGATTACATAAGGTTTTATCATTGAAGAAAGCTATATGAAGAGTACATGAGAACTCTGTGTAAAATACTTTTAAATGAAATAAAATAAAATAAAAATTACTAGTGTACCTTCTACTCTTAGGAAATAGCTTCACCGATTTGGAACTTTTTCTATCACCTGGCATGTTTTTCCATTCCAATTCTGACTGAATATCTCTCTCTAGCCTTCCTTTCCACCATCCCACCTCTATCCGCTTTCCCCTCTATTTTGAAGCATTTCATTTCCCTTGTATGACCCATAAAACTTAACTTTGTAGTTAACATACTTTTGTCTTGTCACTCTACTTGATTTTAAAGTTTTGAGAACAGTGATGATATCATTTGCATTTCAGTACCATCTGCATATTTTCATTTACATTGAATGTGAAAAATACTACCTCTGAAAACAAACAGAAACAAAAAACAAAAAATGCTATCTCCAGAATAGTTTATATTCAATAATTTAATTAATTTCATTTTAAAAATTTCTCCTGGTTGTAAGAGAGCAAAAGGAGTGAAATAGTTGCTGTACTTCCTTGGTGATGCTCTTAGCTACCTGAGCATATAAAGATAAAAGTATTGAAATATACATAAACTATTTAGTACTTTGTATTGATAAAGTTCTCAATAGTAATATTTACTAGATTAAACTAAGATCCACTCTTTGAATGGAAAAAGAAATAAAGTAATATTTTCCATATGAACGTTTATATAATCTCTCTCTAGATTATTGAGCTGTTGATATTATGAAGAGATTTACTGTATATATTGAATTTTGATGATGAGTATTGGTACCTTCTTGTTATAACCACTCCAAAAGTCAAAAGAAGAGTATCAAATCACCAGGTATCTAAATGTTATGCCATAATTGTATGGATTTCTTGAAGCACAACATCAAAATGATCCTGTTTGAGACTTTCCAAAGTATACAACCTGTTTAAGAGTGGTTATGCAGAAAGTCAAGAAAGTAAAAGTTTCCTAATGCTTCCCAAAGCTTGTAGTGCATTGGAGTAGATTTAAAAGTTTCATGCTGTTATCTTCTCACATCCTTAAGAAATTGTCCCTAAGCACGGATGGCCTTTATAGCATTATACTAAGTGACGTAAGTCAGATAAAGACAAATACTGTGTGATATCACTTATGTGTGGAATTTAAAAAAAAAAACTCAGAAAAAGTGATTATCAGACTTATTACCAGAAGCAGAGAGTGTGGGAGGGAAAATTGGAAAAAATGTGGTCAAAGGGTGTAAATTTCCAATTATAAGTACTATTGAGGTAATATACAACATGCTAACTATGTTCAATGCTGCTATTTGATATATAGGGAAGTTATTAAAAACTTAATTCTAGGAGTTATCACAGGGAGAAAGTTTTTTCCCATTTTTTTTTCTTTTTTATTGTTTCTACATGAAAGATGGATGTTAGCTGAATACATTATGGTTATAGTTTCATGATATATGTAAATCAAACCATCATGTACAACTTTAACTTAAACAATGATGGATGTCAATCTCTTCCCAATAAAACTGGGGAATAAAATAAATTGTGCTTTGCACTTTGCTATTTTGATGGATAGAAGAGACAAGGAATATTCCCTTATTTATAGTTAAAATAAAAAGCAATTGTTTTCTCCCATAAGGAAAAAGAGGCAATTTTATATAGTATTTTTCTGTCAGAAGGCTTTTCAGCAGTGATAATATAAATTCTTATAAGCAGTATCTCATACAACCGCACAGGAATTGATCCCCTCTATATTCTACATACTACAACAACTGAGCAGCAAAGAGTCTAATTTTATTGTACGTCTTTCTTAGAGTAGATGTGAATAAAACTGAGTTATGTTTGTAGTTTATTGTCAGGAACAAATCCAACCATATTTTCAAGATCTATGCTATAATGATTAAAAAGTTCCCTACTATCTAGCTTTTATGCTGCATGCTGAGTTCCTTTTAGGAAACATAACAGAGTAGAGAATGGACATAAAAGTATGAGTTCTTCTACTTGACATTCTGGAGGTCTTGACTTTTTCTGACTGCTTTCCTTGGAGAGCAGAAACATTTCTGGAAATGACAAGTTGAGGTCAGTGGTTTATGACTTTGCTTCCTTTGCTGGCTGATATAAAATGCCACTGGGTGCACAGTATGAAATGTGTGCCTTAGAGAGGAAACCAAAAATCCTATGCTCCTGTTAATATCAGCTATAAAGCAAAATTATTCTTGGTTAGATGACATGATATTAGTCATACGTGAAAGGTTCAGTGCAAGTTTACTTTTCCATTTTCCTGTTGTTTACAGGACTTACTGATAATTCATTCAAGACACTTACATATTATCACTAAAGAATTAGATACCAAGTTTTTTGTGCAATATTTCTCACTTGATTAATATAATTGTGAGAGGATGGAGGGAAATTGAAAATAATATGTGTGGTGGGTTGTTTCTCAGTCTGGTTATACTTTCCACCCAATTCCTCCTGGTCTCTCCAGACTCAACATTAACAGATTTCTTTGTGCTCTGATTTCTTTTTTTTTAAAGATTGATTTATTTATACATACAAGAACTGGGGTGTAGTCCAGAGGTGGGGGGGGTGAGAGGTTTCACCAGAGACAAAGTGGGGAGCAGAGAGGTAGATCAATTGAAATACACTGCTTAGGGGAACAGCGGGTGAGACAGGAGAGGTCTGCTGCGCCATGTAGGTTGGCTCCCTTGCTGGGGATTTTGATCTCGTGTTGTAGTGGCTGCCAATAGCTTCATAGTGCTGAGACTTAATCCCTTGGGCCACCAGGGAGGCCTGAGCTCTGATTTCTATTGGGTTTGGCCTATGGTAGACAGCATCTGGAGGTTGGAAGAAAAGAATAGAGAGAAATTTTAATACTTATTTCACTTTTGCCAGATTTGAGTGGGTAATGGCTGTGTTCCTTTCAAATATCCGAGTAGGAAATTTTCTGATTGCTGCAGTTCTCACCAGATTCTGGTAACTGTTCTTCCCATAACCCTTCTAGACTGTCATTTTTGTCAGTTATGCCACTTGGATGGGTCACCTATTTCCTGTCAGGATCCTGACTGGTAGTATAGAAATGATCATAGTCAAGGCCCTTCCCTCAGGATCTCTGCTTTATCTCCTCCACATTAACTCTCCATCTTTGCTGCTATCATGTGCTGATATTCACCTCCACTCCAAGGATGTAAGACAATTCACCCTCTCACCTTTCCAAGCATGCATCATGAAGTTTACACCAATCTACCTATAGTGCCTTCTTATGTAACTACCTATTCTCACTGATCTGTTTTATATCAGGTGACTGCAGCAAATTCTCATTCTTCCTCCCAATTCAGCATTTATTTATGCCTCCTTCTTCTAAACAGACTCAGATCTTTAATCACACCACTGGTGGATCTGTTGTTCTCATTGCTAAATTTTGAGTCTCATCAGGATACTGATTTTTATCTTCACCGGCATAATAAAAGTATATCAATCTTTGGGATAGGTAGTTATAATTTTATGAACTAATACAAAACAGCCTCAATTTATTTACTTCTGTTTCTTCACCTGTAAATAGAGGTGAAACTATTTTTACCTACCTCCAGAGCTATTGTGGACAATAAATCAGATTGTGAATCTAAAGTACTTAGAACAGTGCCTAGGATTTATGCTTAGGGGGCTGTTACTTTTACAGCTAGAACCATCATACTGCAGCAAGAGTATCCTGGAGGTGATATATTTAATTGTTAATGTTTTTAGAAATTTAATGAGTCAACTGTAAAGTATGCCTATAATTAAAAATTAAATTTTATACTCTTATAATTCAATAAACTATATATCACATTCCAGTTATTTTACTCTATTTTAGTATTATCCATGCTCTTGAGGTTATTTAACTGCATTGGATCACAATGGCAAAAATACTATACAATGGTGCGCATCTCTTCCCAATTTCATTTCAGTGGTGTCATGCTAATAACTTGAAAATGGTCAAGGATGGCAATGTTTCACTACAGCAAGTAATGGTACTACAATCAGGTTTATTGTTTCATTGTTTATATTAAGGGAAGTGAAGTGGTGAGAAAATCTTAAAAATGCGAAGTAAACTTAATGGTGTGTCTAGTGCTGAAAATGAAAGGGGTTTCAATTTCATTAATATAACTTTTGTGCAAGCATTACAGCTAGTTCAACAATAAATTGTACACTAGATTAAGTGACAAAATATATTGGGAAAGAGATAATAGGTTGGGATATAACTTCATTTGTCAAATCATGGCTAAATGGCATACAAAAGTTCTGCAAAAAAATAAAAGTATTCTATGAGACTCAGTTGGATATGTGGAATCTAGAAAGAGTATTGTATATTTTATCATTATTTATAAAATGTGTGCTACACATCCTTGATATATGTAAAATATAATAAACATATATTTATGTACATATATATAAACACACTTCTTTTTTTCCTAAGAGTTTTTGTGTGTGTGTGTGAAATATCAGCACACCATTCCCTTCATATTTTCTTACCAACCAAAAGATAAAATAAAAGAAAAATTGTTTTACTAAGGCTGTAATTAATAGTGAAGGGTGTGGATGAAAAGGAAAAATGGGCATCACCTTAGGTAAACCGTAGATTTATTCAAATGAACAATATTTGTAATTAGTTATAGTTGAGCTACCACAAACTCAGAAGCTTAAAAAGATGAGGTTTGTGTTTTTTTCTTTAAATGGTTATGAGACTGTGGTTCAGGTTTGGGGTTACCCATGCATCCACAATCATCTGGGATGTCACTGTAACCTAGCTGGTTAAGAATGTCTTCAAGTCTAGCAATAACCTGGCTTTTTAACTGGGGTGAGAAGGTAACTGGGCCACATGACTTCATCTAGTCAAGGATAGCTCCAGCTTATTTTCATCCCATCTGGGTGAGATAAACACAAATCCTCTTGAAGCATAGACTCAAAAGTAGCATTAATGTACATCCTTCTCATTATGTTGGCTCAAGTAAATCCATCTCAGATTCAGGAGGTAGAGAAATAAGTTCTACTTATTAATTAGAGTCTGTAAAGTTACATTGCCAAGGATGTGACTATAGAGTGGCATGAACAATTAAGATTATCAGTCTACCAAAATGTTTTCTGCCATCTACATATATTCATGTCAGAAGAGAACTGAAACCTGGTTTGCCTTGTTTAAGCAAATTGTAAATAGTATCTGGCCAAACAAAAATGCTTTATCTCTCTGGTTTATGGTCCTTCTTCCCTCCCCTATTTTCTAAATGTTAGCAATTTAGCAGACCTGTTTATGTAAGAATAAAAGAATTAAAATTTATATCCATGGTTCCTCCTGTCTTACAAAAAGAATACCATATAAGGAGGCAGATTTGTTATAGAGAAGAAATTGAATAAATTTAGTAGAATTAAAGAAGCCAAATAAAATTTAACATCTCAAACACCAACAAAAATATGCTTAAATGCAGTGAATTTATAAAGAGTAAAAAAAATACACACAAATAAACATGTAAAGGAAAAAAAGAATGGGAATAATGGTACACTTCCCTTTCAGATAGAAAGTGACAGGTCGTAGGAAGGAGTTACATTGTGAAAACAAATTTCCTATTTCTTAAATGCCTTTACCAAAATTTCTAGTTATTTATTTTTTGAATGACTGTTTTTGTTGACTCCTGTTTCCTTATCACCTAACTAATGTCTGGCACTGCAAATACTTAAATGTGAATTAATGCCTATAATAATAAGATGACAAGTTTTTATAGAAAAATGAAAATCACATATGCATTTCTATAACATTTTCCTTTTAAGAATCACTTCTTGCATAGTCTTCAAAAGTGAGACAGTAGAAAGGACCCCCTCTTAAATGTTGGAAAAAATTTAAGTAAATATTGGGAAACATTTGAAGATCACTGTAAGTCTCTCCTTTTGAAGCTTCAGGGAAATTCCAGAATCATGCGATCAACATTCATTCAAGCTAATCAGTCCTGTTCCCTTGGCACAACAATGTAAACCTCATAAATAATGCCAATACATCTGCTTATAATGCTATATGCAGATCACATTTACCCACTTGGCTTCTGTAGTAGTGAATGTATCTCCAAGTTACTTAAGAAATTATGTAAAATAATCCTGCCCACTGATTCAGAATTGAATTATGGAAGAAAAGAGAAAGGAGGATATTTAACATTCCTTGAGTAATTAAATGTCGATTCTATTTTAGGGATGGCTAACACATTATCACATCTCATTCTCTAAAATAATTCTTCAAAATAATTATTATAATCCCCATTTTACAGTTGAAAAATCTAAGGCTCAAAGAAGTAAAATAATTTGGTCAAGTTTATAGTTCATAAAAGGCAGATAACAATTTGAATTCTGTTATATTTTACTCCAAAGCTTTTCTTCTTTCTTCCCTGTAACTGTACTATTTCATCTGTCCTGTCTTTCTCAATCAAAATGGGTCCATATTCTTTAATTTTAATTGAGAAAAAAAATTTATAGTTTTTTCATGGAAATGTAGTAGGGGGAAAATCCTATCTTTACCATTTGCGGTGCTTCTGGAAAGCACTATCAGCTGAGATTATGACATGTTTCAACTCACAAAAATGAACATTCTCAGCAGCTATGGGTCATGCTGCAACAGAATTCTGCATTACCCATATCTAAAATATGCCCCTCCTTCTGCTAATGAAGATCCTAAGTCCCAATTTATCCCTGGTATCATTCATCCAGTTCTGGTTGGCACTGGCCCATGGCTGAACTCCCAGAATCAGTATATTCCCAAGCCAAACCATTCTTCTCTTTCATATTATGTCTGCTTTCATGGAGGGAGTATCAGAGAACAGGAAACAGATAGTGTGTAAATAGAGCATATTGTAGGGTTGAGAGTGAAATAATTTTAGATGAAGTTTGAAATTTTGCTAAGAGCAATTATAAAGTTTAAGAACAGTTACATGTATCCACCATACATAACATGAAAGAAAAAGATACTATAAGCAGGTGATAGGAGAAAACAGACACACAGGAATAAAAAGCCCTCAAAAGATTAATATAAATTCTTTTGGAGGAAAACACAGGCATTTTAATTACACTTACTCTTGTATTTAACTTATTTTTCTGATCTACTCTATTCCTAGCCAAATCTTTTCTAATCTATTGCTTCTCAAAGAGTAGGCATGAAAATCACACAGAGTTTATAAAAATGCAGATCCTGATTCAGTAGCTTTGGGTGGGGTCTAAGGTTCATTTCTAATATGCTCCCAGGTGATGTCTATGCTGCTGACTTGTAAACTCACTTTGAGTAGCAAGGTGGTTGTCCCTAAGATACTCTTGGGATATGGAAGTAAACACAGGGGTGGAAAGAGTAGGAGTACCTTAGAAAATGAGATAACAAAAGACATGCATATACTTTATATTTTTAAAAAGTTCTCCAGCTTTGGATTGTGAACATTGACATTCCATGTCAAACTGATTTTAGAAGCCTATTATTTTGCCTTTTAAAAATAAAAATATTTATTTTGTTGACTTCTGTGATTTGAGACCAGTTATTTCCTCAAATGTTAAGTCTGTCTTTATGTAACTGAGAATGAATTTAGCCTTATACTTTCAAGAGTCCAATAGATAATTTTTTTAAAATATTGATTACATGAAGTAATCAGTGTTATTAATTTTGTGTGGGTGTGTATATGTCATCCAAATAAAAAATTCAAGATAAAAATGCATACAACACAATTTTGGAGTTTCTTTTTGATGAGCAGTGAAAAGTTTCAGTTTAGTCAGGGATAACCTAATCTAAAAAATATTTGTATAAATATGCAAGGGATACAGATTTCCTCCCTCTCAGAAGCTTCAAACTAAAATGCAACCCTAGAGTAAGACTTTCATTTGTAAAATGAAGCAGGATCTTTATCAGTGATACAGTAAGAGGAAGGTTCAATGTTTCTTTTTTTCTGGGTTGAGTAAAGCAAGAAACAGAGAGGTTAATTGACTTGTTCAAGATGGCAGTTATCAGCTCCAGACAAGACATGAGGATCAAAGTCAGTTCACAACACAGGCTGTAGAATACCTAAAGTCCATTCAGCTTGGCTTTCCACTTCTGTCTGCTTCTTGCTTTCAGACATATCAGTGAGCCCTTGATGATCATGTCTTTTATCATTGATAGGCTAGAATTTTCCCAGGGAAGTTTCTAACTCAGCTTGCCAGTGAGATGTTAAGATCTGGTTCTTAGGAGGAGCAACTGTTCTATTTTTGATCAATATTTTTGCCCTGACTTACTGGCATTTGTAGTAAAATTCACTTTCTCCATCAGCAACAACTGGGAGTTTGAAAAACCAGCAACAAAGGGAGTTTGAAAAACCCAATCTCAAGCCTCTAATCTCCTACCACTCCAGTCCACTCTTTTACTCCTTTAACATGGCTATTCTCAGCCCAGACTCACTGAGCACACAATTCTGCCACTCACCAAGTTCAGTTATTCAGAGAATCAAGAAGGAAGGAAAAAGTAAACTATTATTGTGAAGAACTTTCTCCCATTCACAACACAAGCATTTGCTCTGTTCTTCACAACTAGGATGATCAAGCAATTTATAGACTAAATGGATACTTTTAAAAAATGAAAAGGGTGGGATTAAAATTAAGCCCAGATTATAAGCATAAAGTAGAACTTTCCTGGGTACACAAAATATGGCCACCCTATTCATATGGCTTGCATAAGTCTCTAAAATACCACTGGAATGACAGGTTATTTGGTGGAACCTGAGCAATCACTTGAGTGAAATGTGGGACTGAACCTCTCGAAGTTCTAGTATACTTTAAGGTACCGATAGGTTTAATAAATTTAATCACTTCATGGGCAGATACAACAATACAATGGAATGATTGTTTTATAGGCTTAGACTACCTTATGGATTCTACTTCTAGAATATTCTCCCATCTATTTCTCCACAACCCCAATCTTTTTGTCTCCAAAAGCATCCTAACTCTTAGTCCTCTTCAGTTCAACTACAGCCCAGTTATCTTTAGCAAAAGCTATTGTGAACCAGTAACTCCAGTTTAAATCCTTTCAAGAGCACCCCATGAAGAAATAACAAGATCTTTAGCCCAATTTACAAATCCCTGCATCATCTCTACCACTAAACTGTCACTGAGCAAGTAATTTGTTATTTGTGGAATGTTTGTAACCAAAAATAAAAAAAAAAAATGACATGCCAAAGCCGCTGCCTCAAAGGTTTACTCTTTGAAAAGAAAATTATCCTACCACTGTTGAGATGGACTGAGGCTCCCCAAGATCTGTTTTGAGCACAGTTTTACTTTTATTTTTCTGAACTTAGCGGTAATTCGGGAAGTGACTGGAAGGAACTGAGAGCGGACTGAACATGTTTTAGTCAGAAAGCAGGTAGAGGAACTAGGCCCTAAACTGTGGAGAGTAGCTGAAAACTGGAGAATGGTGGGAACATTGAAATGGAAGGAAGAAGATAGGCCAAGAATGGAGAACTTTTAAATGATTTTTAAATCTCTTTCAGGTTGTAAGAGCTCATTCAAACAAGAGGAGACTGATGTTTTGTGCCATAGATGTGAACCTCTGACTCAGTGATTCCCGATCTTGGCTGCATATTAAAGTCACAAGGGGACCTTTAAAATGCTAGCTCCTGAGACTCTTCTCTACATCAGACTAATCTCTGATGTAGCTGGTCTCAGGTGGGGTTAAAAAGTATAGTGTTTAAAATCCCCCAGGTGACTCTTGTGAAAGATTAAATGAAATTACACATGTGAATGCACTTTGCACAGGGCTCTCTAAATGTTAGCTCTTATTGATAGGATTATTAAATCAATAGCCACTGAATTTCAAGGCAACGAGGAAAAACAGCACAGTTATGGACTCTCTTGGGTTATAAACAGTTCAAAATAAGTCTTTGACTAGAACCTTGAAGTCCAAGTTAGGTAAAAAAGGGGGTCATGCAGCCCAGGAGAAGGAAGAACATATTCAAAAGTGCAGAAGTGAGAAATATTACAAAATATTCTATGTAGGATACAAGTTTCATTTTTGATTGATTCAACTACCATTTATTGCATGCTTAACCCATGATATTCACAGATGACTGACAAGATAACTGACAGAAGATTCACAGACTGACACAGGTTGGACAAAGCAAAGTTAATCCTCTAGGGTGCTTGTAAAGGTGGGTTGGTGTAGTGCTAGCAAGGCACAGAGAAGGTTCTCTATGGATCCAGGCAGATGGGTAAAGAAGGAGTCCTGGAGCCCTCAGTGCTTTGTCAGACTTTTAATGATCCTTCTACACCATTTGTAGTGAGGCAACCAGGTGTAGGGCAGGAAGGGGGGCTGGGAGGCCAGGAGGCTGGCAGGCCTCCTTGCCCCTGGCAAATCTTTCTGGGATCTCTGGTGTTGGCTTCTCCCATGGTGTCTCCGCTGGTCTCTACTGCAGTCAGCTGCATGGTCCTCTAGCCCCTCCCATCCTCTGCTGACGCTGCTCTGATGGGCTCAGTCTCTTGGCTCAGGTGCGCCTACTCACGCAAATCCACACCACACTCCAGGTGCCGCCATTAGGCATGTGTGTAAAACCACAGGTGTCGATCATTGAAGTTAATGGCGAGAGAACAGAAAAAGCCTGATGACTTCCATTTACCCTACAGTTGGTCAAGTTGAACTTTAAAGAAAACTTACAGAGCAAGCAGGGGGGCAAAAATGGGTTCCTACAGTGAAATTCACATGTATTAGGTAATTCAAAGTCAAAGAAATAGATGTCAAAATAGGAATTTAGAAGTTCCAATGTAATTAGGCCTCACAAGAGTAAAGTGGGTAAAACATGATGCAAAGTCACATCGTCCTGTCACACTACAAAGTACTCTTCAAATGTGAAACAGTTTTATTTTTTGTTTTTTAACTTCTCAAAATGAATGTTAGTAAATTATTGAGAGAACAAACTATGCACACAGTAAATATTAATTCCACATAAACCTAATACCTTTAATTTATATTACATTATTAATACTGTTAACATGTATTAAGATTAAAAATTTACTTTAGATGTGAGGTGACCAGTCCCCCTAAATTTTTGTAATTGCCTCGGACCCTTTGTGCAAAGATACATAAATTCATAAATACATACACAGACTAGCTTACAACTCTCTCCATGAATCTCCCTGTGAATCAAGGACAACAGACTTGGTCAGTCCAAAGACAACCAGGACCAAAACTAAGAACCCCAGCACTGACACAATTACATAAAATCAAGAATTGACAGGGAAAATAGAAGCGTCAAGCAACACCAACTGCAGCACATAATATATTAAATTGTGACCTTCCCTAGTAACTTCATCTTAACTTAATTACCTATTTAAGGATCCTATTTCTAAATACAATCAAATTCTGAGTTACTGGAGGTTAGGGCTTCAACATATGAATTGGGAGAGGGGCACAATTTAGTAAGAAATGAGAACATTTAATTTAAAAAAAAAATCAATCTACATGAGACCAACCACCTAGGGGTGGGGCCTAGGATAAGTATTTCTGAAAAATTCACATGTGGTTCAAATGTGTAGCCAGGACTGAAAACCAGACTAAAATAGCTGAAAGGCTGAACATGTCAGGGAATCTGGTCATCAATGTCCCCATGCTACACAGCCAGGCAGGCAGACCTAACAAGGATGCAGTGCATTAGGAGATAGCAGAAATTCAACCATAGAAGTCTGACTTAGGGCAGTATGTTCAGCCAAACCCTGAAGCAAGAGTGGATTAGTTGGGACTTCAGAAAATAGAATTGTGATGTGAGTGAGGACCAGTTCATAAAAAAGCAATGTAATGGGTGTAAAAGATTAGAATGCAACTGTGGACTTTTCTTAGAGAACAGGTTTATAAGAAAGGGGTTCCTGGCCAGGAAGTTGTTTCCAGGGCTAGGATATATAGCTCAGGAACCCATGATGGGCAGAGAAGGAAGTAAAAGGGTATCTGAGGTATCTGTAACTTCTAATATCTCTTTAATGTGTTTATCAAAAAGAAAGAGAAAACAGGACAAACAGTCACAACAGCTAAACCACTGCCTTGAAGATATTATGGGTGATGAAGAGCTATGCAATTCTAGTGAGTTACTGGACTGTATTTCATGTGAGTGATGGGGTGTCTTCCTGAGTGGCTAATTAAGCTTCTAATCATCCTTGTCAAAGTCAATAATCTCTGCTTTGTTCTCCCTCATGGAGAGGAAGCCAATCTTGTTCAAACTATCATTATTAGCTACATTTCAAGCACACAAAATTAAAGGATTGTTGCAAATAAACAAATGGAGTCCAGGAAGGACACACAATCTCTTTTAAAGAATTCACCTCTTCACCCCCTTATACCCACCTGGCCCAAAGATGCAAGAATTACAGGGAACTCAACTGAGTAATAATGTTATTGATTCCCTGCTAATCGGATTTTTCTTAAGTCCAGCAACAGTCAAGTGTTTACAAGATTTCTCTTTTCAAAGCTACTCAAAAGTCATTCCCAGCAGAGAAGCTAGAAACCAGAAAATCAATAATACAGGAACTGCTACTAAGGATTTTCATCTACCCAGTGAGAAGAATATTTATTTATAGAAAAACTGGCCACTCCAGTTTAGTGTGGTAATAACATGGTACAGCCAGTTCAAAGAGTGGCATGGTTGAGCACAGCCTTGTATTATGCCCACCATAAATGGTCTCTATGAGGAAAAACCTATAATTTAGAGTGATTTGCCATGAATGGTAAAGCCTGGGTCATTGTAACAGATACTTTTTATGAGCTCTATTTGTGGAGAGGGCATGTAAAAAGGAAGGAAAAAGGTTAGCTTCAGGAAACCTGGAAGAGGAAAGTGAACCTCATTTGGTTTTACCTACATGAGAGCTATATTATACCCAACCTGAACCCTTGATAGTTGAAGACTTATTTGTTACAATGGCATAGAATATTTAAAAATGGAATATATGTTTTGCTCCCTAAATAATCATTTCCCCACTGTGCTATTTATATCTTTCTTTACATGCTCTTTGAACTGAGAAAAACTATGTGCCCTTTCAATTGCATTTTTTATAACAGAGTTTATCACTGGGTGGAAGTCAGGTAACACTGACTCAATGTGAAGGTATTTTCCAGGGAACTCCTTGGAGCATGTTTCTGTTCACTTTCTGTAGTGTATCCCATCAGTCTTTGCAGTTGCTGCTGGAAAAGCAAGAGGTACAAATTGTAGTTATGCTTTAATCAGCCTCTCAAGATGCATGCAGCAGGCTCTTAAATTTTAAAAAGAAATAATCATCCAGTAAATATTCTGTCAGGAATTAGGAAATAGTAAATGTGAACTTGAATCTCTATATGCCTATCATTGTAATTTCCAGTTTTGTCAGTCAGCTTTGGTGCTTTCCCAAGGATGACACTTGCATAGTGGAATGCTGCTAATTGTTTAAAACTGGCTCTCCAGAGAAAACAGCCCTGATTTATATTATTTGACAATTTTCATGGTGCAAATATTCCCACAATAACCATTTAAAGCTACCAACATGAAATCATTAAAAGCATGATAAGAGTGAGAATACACCATTATGTAGTATTTCCAGAATATAGATACAATTGACCTTAAAAAAAAAAACCCGCAGAAGCACACATAATAATAAATCACAGTAAAATCATTAGAAAGTGATGAGTTTTGAATATTTATGACCATGTTCTTAATATAATTTCTATAACTGTAAATTTATATAATTTATTTTTAATAATAACTATGTTTATCATCTAGCTTGCAAAATTTCAATCTAAAATTTGTTCTCATGACCAGTAGAAACTAGTTCCAACACAACACTGGTCCTCCAGATAGTAAAGTCTAGATTTGTGAATTAAAGAAAAACTTAGGCCCACATCAAGCTCCTGATACTATGCAAAACCTGAATTTGTGAGCAGAGATGAGCCTGATCAAATAGCACAAAGGCAGAGAATAAATCCAGAATCAAATTTCCAGATTCCTACCTATGAGATCACCAAGTAGTGACCTAGACATGTTTTATAAGCGGAGTTTAGGTACCACTGGCTCAGCCTATGCATTTTACATTGTATATAGAGGTAGCTACCATCTCTGGGCAAGATTTGTGAACTCCAACTTAGCTGTGTTCAGAACACTCCTCGTTGTCTCTTTGCCATAACTTGTTTCACTCACATACATTACTGTAAAGGTCACAGTACTCCAGAATGAGCACTTCACTGAGTACCTCCTCTCAGGGGACTACTACTTCATGACCTTAAGAAACATTTACTGTTAATAACTCCCATATCTCCAATCTGGACTTCTCCCTTGAACTACAGACTTTCATCTCTAACATTCTACTCTCTATCTCTGTTTAGATGTTAATAGGCATCTCAAACATAATATGTTCAAAACTGACCTGTTATTGCCACAGACTCCACCAGCTCAGAAAATAACATAGCTATTTGCCATCCTTTCAACTCCCTGGCCAAAAACCATAGCCTCATCATTAACTCCTCTCATCCTTTCTGTCTCACATTCTAACCATCAGCAAATCTTGCCACCTCTATTATCACAATACATCCAGAAACTGATCTTTTTAAAATCATCTCCAACACAGTTTCCATAATCTCTAACCCACATAATTGTAATAGCTCGTAGCTAGTTTCTTGCTTCTGTCCTTATCCACCTATTGCCCATCCTCACAGCTCAGTATGATTACAATTTAATTTGAGCCATGCATCTCTTTCCTATAAAATCTGTTTCTTCCCATCTCACTTGAAGTAAAAATGAGAGTGTTCCTCTTCGTTTCTGCTGTTACCTAACTGGGTATTCCTTCCCAGTTGTCCCTACACCAGTGACCTTTTAACCTATACACTAGCACTTTCCCGTATGTCATTTCCTGATTTCTCCATTTAAAATTGCAGCCTCCATCAAAATTTGTCCTTTTCTCCATAGCACCTTTATTGCCAGATGAAAGATGACAAATTTTAATTATGTTTTTTCCCTGCTAAAATGTAAGCTTCTTGGGAGTAAATATTTTTGTCTATATTGTTCACTGCCATCACTCCAGCACCTAGAAATAATGCCTAGTAGAGAAGGAACTCAATAAATTATCAGTAGAAGGAATGGATATCCTGCTAGATAGCAGTAGACATATTTCAAGGATTAGCAAGCTTAAGTTGAGTAGAGTTTAATAAAGGAACTATTTACAAGGGAGCAGACAGTATGAAAGAAAACCAAGATAATGTAGCACCCCAAAGCTCATAGTAGCGGAAAGTCTGTAAGAAGAGAGAGGGTGCTTACTAGTCCCAGAGAGGAAACAGAGAGTTCTGTGGAGAAAGCCAACTGACAGAAGCTGTGGCCTTTAGTGAAAAGGTGATTCATGGGCCTTCCTGGGGAAGGGGGGCATTTCCTCTTAGTACCTCCAGTGGCCTAATCAGAGCCAATGGATGAAGAAATCCTTTGATAGAGACCTACTCCTCCTTTTGTAGTCCTAAGCACCACTGATAATATCACCACCATTCTGCCTGCCAATTTGAAAACCTCTAGTTATTTTGACCTCTTCTTAGGATTCCATATCCAATCTGTGTAAAGGAAAAAAGGGTAAGGCACTATTGAGAAAGCTAACCAGAGTGGATGGCGTTGATCTGTATACTGTTTACTCCTCCTGTACTATTCTCTGTGACACTTTGTGGCATCCTTCGCAGCCCTGGTCACAACTCAAGATCATCTGATAAATATTTTACAGCCCTGTTTTACCCAAAAAGACAATAAAAGATAAAGATATACCTACCACAGGGTAAAGATTTTGAGGGTAAAATGTGTCTTACTCATATTTCTGAGCATTCAGCAGAGCTCCTATCACATAGTAGATAATAAATGAATAAATACAGGAGATAAATGTAGAAAAATTAACAGTGGGGGGGGGAATGTATGTTCTTTTCTGACTCTATGACTCAGAATGGAAAAAAGTCACTTTAAAGGGACTGACTTTTTATAGAATGCCACTTCTTATTTAGGTGTTCTTTGGGTGAGCTTCTTATAAGAAGTATTAGTGTTTCTCATCAGCACAATGGGCAAAAACCATTACCAGGTGCTGAATATCTCTGCAAAGTGAATAGGTAGAGCCAGTTAAGAACTATGGATGCCTATGTTGTTCAATAAGACTGCATCTGTTATTCCTGCATCATTCTTATTAGCAGACCTCTTTCTCTAAGCTTCCAGGTTAAAGTCCCTTTGCTGTTTTTGTTTGTTTGAACCTTGGTGTTTCCAGCTGTTAGCTAGTGCAGTGACCATTTAAAAGACCATCACACTTCCTCCTAGAGATAATTGATGTTAATGAGACATGAAAGAATCCATTTGATTATCTGATAGAGAAGTTGCAGTTTCTTTTCCTGGAAAATAAAACCCCAAACATGATCATGTGTTAGGGTAAGCAATTTCAACGAAAAACTGATTTAAAAAATATAACCTTTTGTCACTGAGCTTTCAGAACAGAGAGGGTGTTTGGGCCAAGGCAGAATAATTGTGAATCGTATTTATTTTTCTCTTGGCCCTGCCCTAATGGGTTCACAAGAATTGACTATAATGAACAGTGATTCTGATGATTGAGTTTACTGGTTAGTTCATAAAACATATGGCAGTCTTCCTCTGCTAGAAGTATTTAGGCAAAGGAAAAGCAAATGAAAATCAATAGCACAAAAAACAGTGTTTTGAAACAGATCAGAAAGATAACAAATTAGGGCTTTATTGATCTGGAAAAGAGGAAATCCTAGTTCTAATTTAGCCACATTTGCATATAACTTAACTTCAGATTGTGCTTTCATTAAAACCTGTGGATGCTGCTCCCAGGTCTTATACCCTTCTATATATTATTATCGTTTTACTCTGTAAAATTCATGTTGCAGAATTACACTGGTCAACAAATGTTTACAAAAGTCATATCACTGAAATAAAATTAGTCATTTCCTATTAATTTGTATGTGCTCACCACAAATACGACAGTCAAATTCTAATTTTGGCTCTTGTTTTTTTTTAATCTGCAATAAATTGATGTTTACAACATGAAATGCATGCCAGTAGGAATAGGCCTACGGTTAATACCTGTAAAAAAATCAAGTCATAGACTACTTCTTAGATTTCTTCTCTTGTCTCTTGTACCACTGTTCAGGAGCATCTCTGGGGAGTGTCCAGCAGTAGTCAGCCAGCATTGTCGTGGACCATTTTCCCTGGTATCTTTGTTCCATTGATGTGATATCTTGATGAAAACATTCGCCATGTTTGTCACTAAACATACCACAGTTTTCAGGGAAGAAATCCAGATGGGAATGAAGGAAGTGGATCTTTAGGGACATATTGCAGCCAAGTTTCTGATACTGCACCAGCATGTCTCCTACTAGTTCCTTGTAGTTTTCTGCCCTGACATTCCCAAGAAAGTTTGTAGACACCAGGCGAAAAGCATTCAATGCTTGTTTCACATCACCCTGCAGCAAGTTGTTGAACCAGTCATCTCAGTGCAGATGGAATGTTTGGGTAGACTATTCTCAACTTCTTTTGCTTCGTTATTCCACCAGAAAGAGGAGGAACCAAGCAGAAGGAACAGTCTTTTATCTGACTGTTTGGCTCTCTCCACATCATGGGGACTGCAAAAGGCATTGATCATCTTTTGCCATTTAACCACTGTGAAAGCTGTGTTGTACATGTAGCACAGCATATATGCGGGGCCCAAGGCTTGTCTTGGTCACCAGCCTTGCATCCAAAGTAAAGATGATAAGCCTTCTTCACTTGAGAAGTGATTCTTTTCTTCTGGTTGGCAAATGTCACTTTCCCACAAATAGAGCAGAAATTGTCCACGCTATTAACGCACTTTCCAGGCATTGCTGTTCTGTATTGTGCCTAAATGGATAAAATAATAACAGTTCTATGGAACAGTTGCTTAAAGTGTCTCGCACAAAGTCTGAAATATTTTCAGTGCTCAACCTTTCCGACAGGGCTTTATAGAGTGCACTGCTGACGTCAGCTTACTTCAGCAGCCGCCTGGCAGTAGTATTGCATTGCATCAGAAAATAATGCAATCAACTCTGGATGATGTGTGCATGATGGTATTATGCAATATGATGTAATAATACATCATTCTAGGCTGATTCAGGATGTTTTTGCAGTCCTACTGGATAAATTGACACGGTGAAACATAAAATGAATTGTATGAAATATCTTCAAAACGAGAGCTAATCAAAAATTTTCAGGGTTATATTCATGTTCAGCACACCAAGATACTACAGATTAGTGCCTTTTTAAGTTATGCTCTCACTGTTGACCAGTGTTAGTGAATGTTTTACGCTCAGATAAAATACCTTCCTTATATTACTCTGTATAGGCATGCCTATCCTATTATATAAAATAGTTCAAAATCACAGTGGTTTAACTTAATAAGATTATTTCTACCTTACATAAAGTATACTGTTAGGTAATTCACCAGAGTAGATTCATTGATCTTGTTTTACTTCTTTTTCACCATGTATTTCCAAGGTGGTTGATCAGTTCACCAGAAAATAGGGGGCTGAAAGTACCAACAACTAAATACTCCAAGTAGGAAGTGTGCCATTCAAGAAAGGGCTCAGAACCAGTACCATAATACAAAAGTGCTATAAAGCTGCAATAGATATTGCCTCAATTCCCTTATCCGCAAAGTCCAGAACATAGTCTAAGTCTCTTGGCTTTTGTCTTCTTGTACCTTGGAGGATTCTACATTTTTAGAGAAGATCATGGTAGGAAGGAATTTACTTTGACTGCTGGCTCCACCAACTACAGGCTGAGGAACCTTGGACAACATGAACTTCTCAAATTTACTTTCCTCACTTGTCAGATGAGGGAAATGGTAGTATTTATCTTATAGGATTATGAGATTAAAAATGAATAATGTGTGAAAAGTGACTGACATTGAATAAGAACTCAATAAATGCTTAGCCACCCACCCCAGAAAGTGATGCCAGCCCTAAATCTGTACTTGCTGCTGTATCATGCATTACCATCCACTAAGAATTAACTGTGAGAAAAAGAGATTAAGCAATACTAACTATAGAAGTCTGAACTGGGGGACAAGCAATGCCTGGATCTAAAATCTTTGTGTGGAGGCTATTAAATGTCTATGTCATTAGTGTAAGAGTTATCTCTAGTTCCTATGAATGTTGCCTTATGAATGGATTTCACTGTGAACTTTACAAGTGCTTTGGAAATTATGAAGATAAACAACAAGCAATCTAATTCTCTGGAGTCTTTTAAAAACTGATTGAAATTTACTTTGCAATATAAATAATAGTCTATATTAGCCTTGCAGATAAAACCTAGACAAGACTTTACCCAAAAGTATACTTTGTCTTTTAAACTTGCTTTTGGAAAGAATATCTGTAACTCTATTTAAACAGAACCCAATATATAAAAATTTTGAATTTATGTATGAGTATGATTCCTCACTTTACAAACAGGATTCAGGATAGAATCTATTTAAGTAGCATTCTCCTGTATGCACTTTACAGTGGCCTAATATTCCAACAAACTTAAAAATACAAATCTAACTATGCAGGCTTCTATAGATCATTACTAGAAGACTTCATTTCTCTTCTTTTCTGCAGCTTTACAAAAGAATCAAATCAATATCCAAGTTAGCATAATCATGGGTGTTTAAATTATGATTTCCAATCTCTGTAGAAGGAAAGATTCTTATTTCCAGAGTTGCTATATTGTATTATTGAAAATTGCTCTATAGAAAAAAAGAAAATTATGAAACATTCAAGGAAACAAGAAAGATGGCCCAAACATGGGGGAGGGAGGATGGCCAGGAGCAACCTCTAGAAACTTTTCCTGAAGAAGTTCTACTGTCAGACTTACTAATCGGAGACTTTAAAATTAGTTTAAATGGTTCAAAATACTAGAAGAAAACATGTCTGAAGAGCTAAAGGAAAGTAATAGAACAATATCACTAAATGTAGATTATCAATAAAGGGATATGAAGTATTTTTAAAAAGAGCCAAGCAGAAGGCCTAGAGTTGAAAAGTATAAAGATTGAAATGAAAATTCTGTAGAGATATACAATATCTGTTTGAGCTGCAAAATAAAGAACCTATGAATTTGAAAATACATCAATTAAGTTCACTCAGACCCAGGGGTTCAGGGGCAGAAAAAGAAGAAGTTCTAAGAATGAAAAGATACATCATTCTCAGTTAAAATGGAAAAAAGTATCTTCAAGATCTCCCAGACAAAGTGGCACCTTGGCTGAAGGACCTCTGGTAAGGCAGCCTCCAAATGGAAGTTTGTGAACTAAGAATTCAGATATTCATTAGAGGAAGATGAGCTAGGGGTGCCTGAGTCCTTTATTGCAACTCCCGCAGAAGATTGGCTATGCACAAAGTCTGGTGTCAGTGTTGATGGGTGGGTAGCTTTCCTTGAAGAGCTCTGTCAAGTAAAGCCTTAGTAATTGTCAGGACTGAAACCTAACATAAGATTTTTGTCGACTCCTCATATATTATGTTGATTGAGTTTTGTATATTGAAGTGACCTTATGTTCCTATAATAAATCCCATTTAATCAGTATATAATCCTTGTTAAATGTTACTGGATTCATTATGCTAGGTTGTTTTGAGGTTTTATGGGGAATTTTTTGAATGTTAGTTCAAACTCCATATTTGTTACATGTCTGCTATTTCTTTCTTCTTTACCAGTTTTAATAGCTTTTGTCTTTCTAAGGATTTGTTCATTTTATTTAGATCATCTAATTTTTTTCACATAAACTTACTCATAGTGGTATTTCCTCTAGGGCAGACCTGTTAACAATACTTTTCTGGTTTTTTCTATCTGAAATGTCTTTTCTATCTAAAATTTCTCCTTCACTTTTAAAAAGTAATTCTTTTTTCTTGACTCTCTTTTCCTTCCAACACTCCAAATATGTAATGTAATCCCACTAACTTCTGGCATCTGTAGTTTCCGTTGGGAAATCATCTGTCAGTTGAATGAGGTTCCCATGTATGTATGTGATAAGTTGCTTCTCTTTCTTTTTTCAAGACTTTCTTTTGTCTTGATTTTCAAGAATTTTGTTATGAGTTTTGGTGTAAATCTCTTTGAATTTATCCTCTTTGAAGTTTTATGCCTCTTGGATATGATGATTAATGTTTTTCAATCAAATTTAGCAAGTTTTCAGCCACTATTTATCCAAATGTTCATTCTGCTAGTCTCTGTCTTTTCTTCCCTCCTAGAACTCCTCTTATAATTATGCCCCACAAATTATATATGATGGGCTCTATAGTTCTCTAAGGCTCTGTGACTTTTTATTCATTTTTTTCTTTCTCTTCCATAGGCTATAGTCATCAATAACTTTATGACCTGGAAACAAGCACCACTAACATTTTTTAATATTCCATTCAAATCTCTGTCCAATTTATATGCATATTTTTATTGTCAAGTGTGCATATATAATACTTCTATATACTAGGTAGGTATATATGTGTGTGTGTGTGGGTGTGTACATGTATATACACATATATATAATTTCTCCCAATGGCATTATATTGTGAGATTTTAAGGACAGAATTTTAAGAAATAGTCTAAGAAATTCTTTTACTGAAAATATTCACTTGCTTGTGCCAATATTTCAGTTCAAGCTCATCTACTTGGAAAAATCTAAGAAAATGCTTTCAGAGGCAAATCTTAGCATTGAAAATGATTTGAATAGTAAAATTAATTGCTGCGATTTATACTAAGTACCAAGAGAGGGAAATAATCGAACAGTAATTTTACAGAAACTTTTTTTCTCCCTCAACATCCCCTCCTTTAATAAATATCCCTGGTTTTGAGTATATGTCTATAGTCAAAGGCTATATGATGGTTAATGGTTAACCAACTGCCCAACCAATTATTTGCCAAGTTAATGTCATACAGGAATATTGCATGTTGGATGATAAAAGTCATGGATACTACACATTAGCTGGTACAATATGTATTCTAAAGATCCTCCATTGAGTAGGAAAGTTCAGTACATTTTACATTTCACTATTGACATTTCACTGATACCAAAACAGACCATAATTTTCTAAGTGCACAATCAGCTCCTGTGTCCTAATTTAGTAATAAAAATTAGAAATAGATTAGTAGATTAAAACACCATATTAAAAACAAAAATACTGAGATTCTTCCTGGGTATTTAAATTATATAAGAGATTTTTGAGGCAAGGCAATGGTACTTGTAAATGGATCCTATGTGTAGTATCATAGATGGATCACCAAAGATGGCATAGGTTAAATGATATGGTTTAGACAATAGCCATTAAAGCGTTCATGTAACACTTAGTTTTCTAGACCTATAATCAATTGGCTATCATTTACAGCATAATAGTAACTTATCTTTTTGAAAAGGCAATTGAGATATTCTTGGTTAAATTTATTCATATCTACCCTGTGACTCAATAGTAGCTAAGAAGTTCTGGTTCTTAAACTCCCAAACATGGTTCTAATGTGGCTGGGTCACAAGGCCCTTATAATAAAGCTTATACAAACTCATTTTATATGAGGCAACTAGTTAGAAAAAATATGACCTTTCAAATTATATCAACATTTTCCACATAAAAGCTTCAGTCAGCCTCTTAATTCATGTGACCTTTGGAAGCCATAAAATCTCAGGGAGATTTGATGTAGATTTGATTGGGGGCCTGTTCCTCTTGACCCAGAGTAGGTACAAGCCAACCACCCACAGCTCAGCTATGGAAATATTGAAATCCACTCCACACAGGGAGAAATTTGCTGTCTACCAAAGACTTAATCTGAGCCCTGCAATGGACTTCCTAAAGACAGAGTGGTTATGCCTGCTATAGGTTAATCTTTATTTCCTGATAACAAACCAAAGAAAACCTTTAGACTTTCCACCTGCCTAGAGAGGAATGTTTTGGAGTTGTTAACAAACACAGTACCATGGAAATGGAAATACTAAGAGTAGTTATGGGCAAAAAAGAAATGCTGCCTGATTTAAAAAAAAATTGTTTATTTCATGGAATTTTTTAGCAAAGTACTTTCATTTAGAATTGGTGACAAGCTGATAAAACAGCAAAGAGCAGAGAGCTCAGAAATTGTATATCTTAATATTTTAAAATAATATCCATTTTTTTATATAAAATCATTTTTACACAATTGCTACATTATAGGAAATACTAAATAGTTGAATGAATAGAAAAAAGTACAACTAAATTTTTAAGAATGTTCAGTACTTGAATGGAAAAAATAGTTAAAACTTTTTGAATTTATGTTCAGTATTTTCTTCAACATATACATTCATGTACACAGGTGAAAAGATCTTATTTTGATGCATTATTTTATCTACTTTTGTTCACTGAATCTCCCATGTGATTACAAATTCTATGATAATGTCATTTTAAACTGCTATTTAGTTCCTCAGTACGTAAATATACCATGATTATTGAAATATTCCATTATTGATGCACATTTAGACAGCTTTTCTTTTTCTTTTTGTGTGCGTGTGTGTGTTATAAATAACAACCCATGGGACATCTTTGTGATAAAAGGTTTTCATGCATTTTAGCTTCTATGTTTTGGAGTAGATGAACTTAATACTACACATTAAATCACCATCATTGAAGAGGAAAGTCACCATTAGTCTTTATTTTTTTCCTCTATATAAATGATAGACTTCTTTCTTGCATCTGTTGTAATCATTGAATTTGGACTGTATATCAAGGAAAAAGGTTCAATACTGCATTTTTACCATATGCTGCTGATTTCCTATAAATTCCTTAGGTGATAGTCTCTTTCCCTTGAATAATGCACAAACCCATTTAGGCTGTGAAAGTGAACCTTAAACAAGAGATAACTAGAATTATTAAGAAAAAGGCAGAATAAGTGATCTCAACCTGGTGATTTTCAAGAATATTTGAAAAATCTTTTATGTATATATATATTTTATTACCATGAAACTACTGGGACCTGAAGGAATAGTTTTTCAAGTATAGCTATTCATGCACAGCTTCCCCCAGAAATATGTGGAGTTCTGTAAACTGTTTTTAAAAACTCACTGGTTTGGGACAGTAACATAGCAAATGGACTTTCTTACTTGGATTAACAAACCGTTCTTTTCTGTTTCATGGAAAATTTTAAATACTTAGGAAATCTTGCCATTCTCATAGGTAATACTGGCATTCTAAGAACATTTCGACCATCTGATTCCTAAGTGTTTGAGCCAACAGCTGTGGCCAAAAAGGATAATTGTGCCTTGTTAAATTTAATTATTTCTGATATCACACATCACAAAGGAAAGAAGTTCCAGAAATTTTTCTTCAAGGAGGGTGGAAAGTTAATATAGATGATTCAGAATCAAGGAATAAAAATGACATGACATTCAAATGCAACACTGAAACAAATCTCTCTGAGTTCATTGGTTCCCAAGTAGAACGAAGAGATGTGACTCTGCAGTTAATGGCAAGGATCCATTTGCAGCACTATCAGGAAGTAAAGGGGAGGCAACAGAGCAAAACACTGTTACGTCTGTTTACCCAGTTTATGTAGGCTTCATCAACTATCATGCAGTCTTTTTGTGGAAACTAGATAAACAACATACGTCACTGTGGCTATTCCAGTCTATTAGAAAAGTAGAAGGGAGTGGTTTATGAACTGCAGCTATCAACAGATGTTTGGGTCTCTCTAAGCAATAATTGGACAAAATGAGAAAAAAATGAAATACATTCTGCCAAATACGGATTTAAAAAAAAAGTCAAAAATATTTCCAAATATACAGATGTTTACCAACTATCCCCAAAGGCATCCATGTGGCTGTGATACACTCCCTATCAACCCTCCATGCTAAAGAGACTAAACAGCTCCAATTTTCTACACCTAATTCAGAGACACTTCTAGGAATTACAGTCCTCCAAGATTTAAAATATCTTTACTTCTATCCAACACTGCAGCTTTGTGCTGCAATCATCTAAAGGAGTGAGAAACAAGGGAAGAGGACTTTTGTCCCCTCTTACTCCTCCTTTCTCAAATCTTTACTTACAAGAATTTGCTGATTGAGGAGAGGATAGTCTGGATTTACCTCTTTATTTTACTTGCTGAGTTCTGATGGATCCTTACCCTTCCTCCTCATCCCCTCTTCTTTGTGATTTTTATTAATCAGGACATTTCCCTGAGGCGTCTCAGTACATAGGGAGGAACATAACGTGATGCATATAATGTACCTATGCATTAGTTATCTGTTCTGTTAGTCTTAGCTAACTAGTAAATTTAAGTTAAAAGGCATTGTATGACTCAGAAAATGTTTGCTGGAAATCCAACCTTCTCTCTCTCTCTTTCACCCTTGTCCCACCCTGTTCCTTTCCTATGCTGTTGTATGTGTGTGTGCGCTTGTGCTTATGCCTGTACGTGCTCCAGAACTCCTGTTACTTCTCCCCACCCTCAGTTTGTCCCAGACCGTGACAAGATTAAATTGTTCAAGTGTTTTCACAGGAGTGACAGTTGTCACAGTGATCTTTCAGCTCAGTGATGTGCCTGATTCTGGAGGAAGTACATGTCTGATTATTAAGGCAGAAGTCAGGTCAGGGGACACAGTGTAATGATGGGAAGGGAAATAGGTTGGACTCTATTAAAACTGGGTCAGAATCCTACTTGGACAAATCTCTTAACGTTGAAGATTATTACTTTTCTCATCTTTAAAATAAATCTAATAATATCCACCCTGAGGATCTTCTGGATATACTAAACAAACTAATGTATATGCAATGACAGATAATAGATGATTAGTATCAGGGTCAGTTTCCTCTCTCCCCCTGTGTTTCCCTTCTGCCCATCCAGACTCTCCTTCATTCTATTTCTGACACATAGGCAAATCTTAACAAATATCTGTTCACTAAACGAACTGGTATAAATATTCTGGTAAGTAGAAAATATTTGCAGAATGTGTAGAGTGAAATCCTTTTTGTGGCCAATGCAAATTGTTGCTATGCATAGACTTCCTCAGGGCTCTCTAATACTCTGGTTTCTCTTCAGATCATATAACTCTCCTTCCTGAGGGCTCTAGGATTCATCAGATAGATAGTGAGAGGGTTCCAAGTGAGGTTAATGCTATCATTGTTTTATGTAAATTATATATATATAAATATATATATGTATATATATAACTCTGTATATCAATTAAATATTTATGTCAGGTAGCTTTGTATAAATTTCCCATTCTAGCCAAGAGTTTCCCACATTATACTCTTCTACACTTACTAGAAGATCTTAAAGAGTATGGGTTCTGCCAACCTCGCCATTTTATTTCCTAACTTGCTCTTACTTCCCAGTATTCTATTACCTTTTAAATCATAATTTAAATAATTCAAGAGTGTTGCTACCTCCTCAGTGTCTCTGTGCGCCATTCCTTTTGTTAGGCTCATTCCCTCCTTTATGCACTATTAACTAGTCCTTAGCTAAACTGTTATTTCTGGGAAATCGTTCCTAATACCACCTCCCCCCTTTTCTGATTCTCTGAATTTTTCCTTTTTCACCTATCACATTGTGTTTTTCTTGTCTGCTAGTTTGATTTTTGTCTTCCCCCCAAATTCTCATTTTGATGAAAGTCTACATTTCTTGCTTCCCTCTGTGTTACATTGGTATGCCACAGTTCCTAGCACATAGTATATGCTTCAAAATATTTGTTGAAAGAACAAATAAATAGTAAAAGTACTTCGCAGATTCATAGTCCTCTCAAACTCCTGTCAGTAGGACGTGCTTGCCACTATTTCCCATGCATCATTTTGTGTCATTTGGATAACATGAAAATGATTTATTTCCATCTTAATTCCTGGTATTCAATGTTATTAAAAACCAGTTTGTGATATAAAATACAACCAAACTTCCAGTAAGTAAACTGAAGGAAGATGGGAAGAAACACTACTTTCAAACTGTTATATGTATCATTTACTTCTAATGAGTAGCACATTTTATTTACAGTCTCTAATTCCATTATAATTAACCCATGATTCTTTAATAAGGATGTAATCATAGACCTTGGATTTCCTTCTTAGAATCTTTGTGATATTGTAGATGCAGGTACACTCCTTCAGTAAGTATAAAATGATTCATAAGTTATATAACATCACAGAAGTTTTGACAAAACAAAAGGTGACACTGAGTGGTGTTACTTAGGTTACTATCCATAAACCTTGTACTTATCTTGGGCTTCTGGTATTTCGAATTCCATTTTACAAGGGTTAGAGCTATACTACCTTAATGTGTCTAGTCCTGTAATTTATTAAGAGCCTATCCAGAAAGGTGTCTCCTCATAATAGCAGGAAGTTGAGTAGAGAAAAAAAAAAAAAAAACCTTACTGCTAGAGAAACTGATCAAATTATGGGAAAGAACAATGGCAGGAAGTTTTAACTTATTAAAATTTATTTTCTTAGGGCATGACCTCATGTAATTTTTCACAAGACTTTTCCTACCAATGTAAGCTGGTAAATCAGTGCCTTCTGGTGTCGTTAAGATATTGAACTTTTAAAGGGCTTCCCTGGTGGCACAAAGGGTTAAGTCTCAGCACTATGAAGCTATCTCAGCACTATGAAGCAGCCACAGAGGCATGGGTTTAATCGCCGGGCAGGGAGCTGACCCACATGCTGCAGCAGACCTCTCGTGTCTCGCCCACTGCTCCCCTCAGCAGTGCACTTCAGTAGATCTGCCTGTTCTGCTCCCCACTCTGTCTCTGGTGAATCCTCTCACCCTCCCCCCTCAACACACACACCTCTGGCCTACAGTTCCTGTATGCATAAATAAATAAATCTTTAAAAATAAAAAAAAAATTAAAATAAAAAACAAAAGATATTGAACTTTTAGATACATATATTCTACCCCTAAATGTCTTTTAGCACAGAGGGGAGAAAATTGACTGAAAAGTATGATTTTCAATTGTTCATGTTTGCCACTCTTCATTTATAAAAATGGAATAAAGGCAACAACACAGCTTTCCTCAAAATGTAAGAAGAGTCATCCACAGACTATCATAAAAATGAATTTAAATGATATAAATGGATGTAAGAAATAGTTGTGAACTTTGGACTCCATTTAATTATAACAGAATTGTCAAAATATAAAGGAAATCTCAATAAGTGAAAAAAAGTGAGTCATTTATTAAAGGAATTCCCTTATGTGGTTTAAGCAACTAATTTACGTGTCAGTTTTAGTGCTGGGAGCAAGGGGGAATAGCAATTAAATAATGAAAAAATTGGCAAGGTGCTGAACGCTGGGAGTCAGACCCTAAGTTAAATATTTAAAAATAATGTCAGAAAAGTGTTTTCATATATAAGCAAAGCACCAACAGAACACAAAAGAAGTTCTAATGCTTCCTGGAGGAATCTAGGCCTTGAGAGAACATAGACCTTGAACTTAATTTTGTGGATGGGTTCATATTTCCCTATGAGAATCTCCACAGGGAAATCCATAGGGATTGCATACTGAGGCAATTCATTAGACTGTTGAGCAGAAAATTTATGGAGGAAAATCAAACACATCTGAGAATGGATTGCTATCATAAATTACCTCAAAAAATTTCTAGTCAACACTCATATCAAGTATACCTGTGTATTTTGGTTATTTCCTTCTTTTTATTTCAGCCTTTTTTTTTTGTGGTAACATTGGTTTATAACACTGTATATGATTCAGAGGCAACTCTTCAGATGTATGTCACTACACCACACCCACCAACAAGGTACATGGTACCATGGTCCTCCACCATAGTACACTGGGGCCCTTCTCCCTTTGCTGGAAAGAAAATTACCTTTCCACTTTTAAATCCTTCAGGTAGATTGCTACCTCACTGTCATCCCTATCATGGCTAACTAATACAAAGCCTCAAGTCATTATGTTATTCGGGAGCCAAACTCTAACATGTAACAGTCAATAAAAATTATACATGACTAAATGGTTTACTCTCCCAACTTAAGCACAAAGAAAGTTAAACACAATTACAAGTTTGTCATATTACAATATAGACTTAAAGAGGGATGTTGAGGCTGGATCTGCAACAATTTAATTTAGCAGGACTAAAAAGGGAACAAAATTTTAAAACAAAATACTGTGTGCCTGGTTATCCATAACTTGCCAGTAGCTCCACCCAGAACCACTCTTCTCCACCGATCCTGAGGCCATCTTCTCAAACCTTGCTCCTGAGAGGCCCAGTGAAAGTCAGGTCTCACAGACATGTGCTGACTCAGTCAAGAGAAGCAGCCAAGTGCAATTGAGAGAACTCACCTGGTTGAAGGAGCCATGAGCTGGTCAGTTCACCTCTGATGTGAGAGAAAGAATAGTTTACTTCATTTCTAATTAGATACCAGCAAACTAAATGAGTAGATTCATAAGAGAAGCAGGCTATCATTTTACCACCTGGATGAGAAAACGAGAGATGGCAGAGATATGATTCTTCAGCAAATTGGCTACAGCTGGCAAATTGCATATTTGGGCAGCTCAAGACAGCAACTATATAACAGAATATCTGTTAGGCCTAAAATTTTCCTAAAACATATTTTTATATATCATATGTTGTCAATCATAGGATGTGTCGGGTATATGCTAAGAAGTGTGGATTAGACATTAGTTTGTCTTTCTAACTGGATTGAGCTGCTGAAAGAACATAGAAAGAATGGATTCATTTAAAATTCATGACTTTGACTTCTTTTTTCTTAGTTTATTCATTTGTAAAATGAATGAGACAGATTATATCTGTCTAAAGATACCTCCTATTGAGCTGAAAATAATGAAATGCTAAAATGCATTTTCAAAGTTCAAAGTTTAAAGTATAATTTTAATTATGAATGATTTCCCTATTTAAGCTATATGGCCTTCTTATGTCTTATTTTTCTTTGTTTTTTTCCCTCTCTTTGTAATATGATGATGGTTAGTACTATAAACACAAAGAAAATTTGGTCAGCTATAATAGTAGACAAAATTAATTATCAATATACAAGAGACCTTAACTCTTCAGATCAAAAATATTTCAAGTAATCTCAAAGAGAATGTGTAATTGATGAAAAAATAAACTGATTCTTATAAATAAATCTCCAGACTTCTTGATCTAACATTTGTAAACTTTGTGGACTTTTGAAAAAGATACCATACAAAAAAATTGTTGTTGTACATAGCGCATGTTGATTTTAGGTGGCACTGAAGAATCTGACTAGTTTCGCTCATAAATTATTGACAGAAAATTGATTTTATATTTTATTTGATATTTTCATTGAATAAAAAGTTTATGAAGTAGAAAATATTAATGTTCTTTTTGTCTTTTCATTGCATCCCTTCCCATTCTCTCCTTGTATATATCTGTTATAGGAGAACTGAGGGATGATGAGAGGAAAGCTTTATTAAAAGAGGATTATTTTTTCTGGTCAATTTCCAAGATAAATCTAAATTCCTAAAAAAAAGGCAAGTCTTCTATGGAATTGCTACTTAGTAGTCATTAGTTTCTGCGATCATTTGCAAAACAGCATAATGATTTAGTGTGTCTGCTTTAAAATCAGATTTTTAAGTGACATAGGTCATACTATTTAACTGTTCTGTCTTTATGGTATGATTCTCATTTTATAGAGTGAGAATAATGCAGAGCTGTTGTGACAGTTCAAGTTAATACATATAAAGTGCTTAAAACATATTAATTTCTCAGTAGGTTTTACTTATTCCAGATATAAGCAAATTAAAAAAATCTCTACTTACAATGCAATGTGCTTTAATCTTCTTTGCTAGCTTGAAAATGAGATACTTTTAAAATAAAAGGGAAAACATGAAATTATACTAGCTACAGAACAAATTTTAAATATGACTTAGAATTGAAATAGGACACTCCTGATAAGAGAAGATTCAGTCATTCCAGAAGAAGGAATAGCCCACAGAACTTGAACTATTGCTAACAGAGGCCACCACAAGAAAGCAAGATCCTGCAGACATTGTTTTTGACACAGTCTTTTTGGAGGAAAGCCGAGATACAAATCAAAACTATGCAGTGTTCATTCTCTGTAAGTTAGTGAACTGTCTAGTTGCTGAGAAATAATCTGAAGGGGAATAAACTCTACATTGATTATTAAGATTTTTTAGAGAACTTAACTTATTTTTCTCTGATGAGAGATTCTTCCAGATTGCCTTTTGAGTATTTAAGTTCACCTGAATGTACTAGCACAATTTTGTATACTGTTCATAAAAATGATCATTGTAATGTTAATATATTTTCATGAAAAACTAAGAAATAACCTAAATGTTTCATGGGGGAATGCCTGATTGATGGAATACTATATCTGTATTAAAATCATACATGTAGCTATTAGCAGTATCAGAAAAAGTGGTTAATATTAAATGGAAAAAAGGAGCATGAAAAATATTAAATCTTAATACTGCAATTTTGTGCAAATACATATTTATAAATATTTTGTGTGATTAAAGATAAAAACCAGTATATGAATGCCCTTCTACACCACGTACTCTCTTAAAGCAAAAATTATATATTATTCTTCTACTTATATCCCTCATTGGAAATTAGCAGTTACCCCTGATAGTTGTATAAGAAATGGAACTAAATAAATAAACTCTAAAAGTAGAAGGGGCTAGGGAAGTTTCTTAATACATCATCCAGATTTCAGGTAGACTCACATAATATAGCACAGAAATCTTTTTCTTGGGAACCTGGAGTATTTATAGTGAGAATTGCCCTTGGCCAATTGCGGTGAGAATACCTTCTCACCACAGTCACTCTCCACCAGGCCTACTTTTTCCTTTCCTTTCAATTCTTCTTTTCATTTTGACTGGAAGACTTTTTAAAAAATTTATTATTTCTTCCTTTTCTCTCCCCACCCCTCATATCAGTTTACATACACTTCCAACTAAGAAAAAACACTACTCTTATTGAATCATTTAGAACAAAATAGCAAAAGGAATTTTTAGTCACGGAAAAACTTATAAGGATATTAAATTATCACTATCCTTGATTAGTTGGATTTTTTAATAGAAACTTTACCTTTTTTTTTTTCCCCTCATGAGAGGGGCTTCCAAATTACCTTTTGAGTATTTGACTTCTCCTGATGTGCTAACACAATTTTGTACATTGATCAAATTAGAAACTGCTCCATATACACACATTTCCAGTTACACCAAATTTTTGTTTCTTAGATTTTATTTGCTACTTTTTTCCTCCTTTTCTCTCTTAAAGGATGGAACAGCATACCCTCGTTACATCTACTTTAGGAATATTTATTTGGAATGAAATAAGGATAACTTGTAATTATAGTTTAATGCCTCAAAATAGAAAACTGTCAAATTGCTTAACCAAATGCAGATTTAGTTGGGATTCCATAGTTACTTCTAAGTCAAGGCCCGGAAAGTCTGAACCTCTGCTTATCTCTTTAATTTATGGTTCTCTGCTAAGGGTAACACTAAATTGATTGCTCACAAGGTTAAAATTTTGGCTTGAAAAAGTTGTTCATCACTGAACAGACTTCAAGACAAGCTCACATTGCATTCTTTTTCATAGTTGTGGCGTCTACTTTACTCAGCTAAAACCTCCTTCAGTTAGATATATGCAATCCTGATGAGCAGAACTGCTACAAAAGTAGGTGAAGATAAAGGAAGGATGTTAGATGAATTTTCCAGTGATTTTTAAACTTTTATTTTCTTGTTCTCATTTTGACATCATAATTGTTTGTGGCCTTACCAGAAATGATCGGGAGTATTTCATTATTCTAACCTGCAGAAATTTAAAGGATGTGTATATCTCGAAGCTTGGAATAAAATGTACTAAAGTAGAGTTATGATTTTCTTGAGTTTTATCAAATTTTCAGACTTTTAATGTTAAACAGAGTTCTTTATAAAATGAAGTTCTCTCAGTCATGCCTGAATTTATACCTGAGCCAGTTGAAGTCAGTCTTCTAAGGAACTAGAAGCCCACTATGGTAACTATAGTAGGGCATTTAAAGCACTATGACTTCATTTCAGCAGTCAGCACTGTATTTTCCCTTGGAAAAGTGTATAATTCACAGTCCTTGGAAGAAATGATGACAAAATTGATAACAAATATCTTCTATCACCTATTACAAAAATTGTCTTTGTATTTGTACACATTCTCTCCTCTGAGAGGACAGTAGCCCAAGGCATAATTTTTTATGTCTACTGTTGTATTTTCTTTTGATTAAATAAATACATTTATTTAACTTTCTGTGGACAAGTATGAAGGTATAACTTAATAGCTTATTAGAAACATTTAGGAAGAAATTGAAAAAGCAAACTAAAGTTTAGCAAGTCAGGAATTCAATTAGTTTCAACCATTAGGTACAAAAGTCCAAAGTAGATTACAATGTAAATATTTCACATTAAAAAATAACATATTAAAAAGGTTGAAAAACATCCTAAAATTAACTTAAACTGAAACAAATTGAACCCAATTTTAGATCACGTTGAAAACACAATCACACACAGAAAAAAAATATTATTCAAATAACTTTCATGTACAAACTTAGTGAGATACCTTCTGAAGATAGAAATAATATCAGAAATACTGTAAACATTACATAGTAAGTTTGTTGATTCTTAAAACTGTGTGTGTGTGTGTGTGTGTGTGTGTGTGTGTGTGTGTGTGTGTGTGTGTTGTAAAATAGAGCAAATGAGTAAATACATTAATGTTGTTGAGCTTTTGGGTTCGCCTTATGGGAGCAGTGTTAAATATAGAATGGGGAAGTAAAGGAGGACCCCTGAGATGTTGAATTTGAAGTAGAGTTATCAACAAACATTCATGATTTTAAAAATACGAGCTTTCCTAGGTCTGTCTATTGAAGGAAGCCAACAGCACTGTCATTCAGGGGAAATGAATATACTTGTGGCAAAATCTTGGTGGCAAAATACTGCTCACCACTGAAACTAATCAACATTCCCTGGAGAAATAAATTTGTCCAATCAGAAAGAGAAAATGTACAATGTGGGTCTGAAAAATCAGGTGTCAAAAAGCAAAGGAAATGCCCAGAGATTGTTAAGTACGTGTGAAAAGAGTAAAGCAATATGCAGTGGAGCACCAAAAACACAAACCTCTGGTAATTAAAAAAAAAAAAAAGGAAAATGTGAAAATAATATTGAATTTAAAAAATTGGCGAGTCCATGGGGATACCAGAGGAGAGGGTCTTTTCTTCAAAGAAAAATGTCAGATAATGGCATAGAAGGGATAATATTAGTAAATCAGTATTTTGTAATCTCCAGTGTAATTCAGACAAGAATCATCAGTGCATGCAAAAACTTGTGGGTGGGGCCTCCCTGGTGGCGCAGCGGGTTGAGCGATTGTGGAGCTGTCAGCAGCGCACAATGCGAGTTCGACGCCCAGCAGGGGAGAATCCCACATGGTACAGCAGACCTCTCTTGCCTCGCCCGCTGCTCCCCTCAGCAGTGTATTTCTGATCTGCCTGTTCTGCTCCCCACTCTGTCTCTGGTGAACCTTCTCGCCGCCCCACGCCTCTGGGCTGTACCCCAGCTTGTATGTATAAATAAATAAATCTTTAAAAAAGAAACAAACAAACAAAAAAAACTTGTGGGTGAAAATGTGTTCAGGAACATAATATTCTCATAGTATTGAAATGTCATCCCATAGATTACTTATTAATAGAAAAGAAAAAAGTATCTTTAAAATGACTAAAGAAATCATCTTCATCAGTTGACTAAGCTTAGCATAAGACTTAATACCATGTCTCTTGATGTGACAAAATGGAATGTTCACAATGCTCCCATATAGTATTTTCACTAAAAATGTTTAACCTGAATCTAATCATGAGAATATAATCACAGATTCAGTCAATCCATATGACAATTAGCCCGAACTCTTCAAAAATGCCAAATGTCATTTTTATGAATGGCAAAATATAGGCAGGAAACTGGTATGGACTAAGAAAGTCTAAGATATCAGAACAACTGTATACTGTAATCAAAATGTGTTATCCTTAATTGGACTTTTAAAATCAGTTAAAAATACGTTAATAAAAAGTAGACAAAAGTTACTGGAACATTTGAAATAATTTCAATATGGATTGATCACTCACTATATTACAAAACTTTTTTCCTTTAATCTCTTTTGCAGTCTCTCAAATGATATGATTTATATGCAATGGGTGTCAGTTGCAGTGATCAAACATTATTCATACTTAAAAATACAGGTCTTCTAAGCATTAAATTTAATACTTTCTAAGCTGTTAGAGTATTTCATAATGAAAACACAGTTTCAATGCAGAGATTGTTTTACATTTGGTAAAGATAAAGGCTGAGGCCTTTATGAGTTCTTTTGTCTCTCTGCCCAACCAACTTACAATAATTTTTTTACAGCTAGTTGTCTACCTAAAAACCCAATACAGAAAGCAAATTGGAAAGCAAACCCAACACACCAATGAAGAAAGCAAATTGAAATAATTCATGAATATGGATAGGAACCTTAGTTTTTTAATCTTATCTTCTCTCATAATACCAACACAAGCATGCAAATCGTAAGTATGAGAAATGCTTAGCATATCCCAAGACACAGCCAGTTACCTGAAGGTTACTAAGATTACCCAGGAACAGAGCACAACATGGGAATAAAGTTTCTAGAACATGGAACAAGACAGAAAAAACATTGGTAATAAGTGGGACACCAGAGGAGGGCTCCCAATGATAGATGTTGCATGGCAAAGCCTCTGAATCAACAGTAGGGATGGCAAATATCTGGTGCTCTTTGTATCACCACTTGTTTCACCACAAATAGTCAACTGAAAATGCATTTCATATGAATTAAAAACTATACTTTTAAAATTCTTTTTTTTTTTTTTTTTTTTTTTTTTTTTTTTTTTTT
>PVIJ01004997.1:67932-109691 GCA_004024925.1 Scalopus aquaticus | reverse complement strand
TTTATTGGAATAGCATTGAATCTGTAAATTGCTTTTGGTAGGATTGCCATTTTGATAATGTTAATCCTTCCAATCCATGAGCAGGGGATGCCTTTCCATCTTCTTGTGTCTTCTTCTATTTCTTTCAACAGAGTTTTGTAGTTTTCTTTGTATAAGTCCTTTATGTCTTTTGTTAGATTTATTCCCAGATATTTGAATCATTTGGTTTCGATTTTGAAGGGGATGGATTTCTTAATTTCTTCTTCTTCAGATTGGGTGTTTGCATATAGGAAGGCTACTGATTTTTGTGCATTGATTTTGTATCCTGCTACTGTACTGAACTGGTCTATTATTTTGAATGGTTTTTCTATGGAGTTTTTAGGGTTTTGTATATATATTATCATATCATCTGCAAATAGAGACAGTTTAATTTCTTCTTTTCCTATTTGAATCCCTTGAATGCCTTTCTCTTGTCTAATTGCTCTGGCTAGGACTTCCAGTATTATATTGAAAAGTAATGGTGAGAGTGGACATCCTTGCCTTGTTCCTGATCTTAGGGGAAAGGCCTTCAGCTTCTCACCATTGAGGATAATATTGGCCGTCGGTTTCTCATATATGGCTTTTATTATGTTGAGGTATGTTCCTTCTATCCCAAGGATTTCAAGGGCTTTTATCATAAATGGGTGTTGCACTTTGTCAAATGCTTTCTCAGCATCTATTGATATGATCATATGGTCTTTATTTTTCTTTTTGTTGATGTGTTGGATTACATTGATTGATTTTCAGATGCTGAACCATCCTTGTGTCCCTGGAATAAATCCCACTTGGTCGTGGTGTATTATCTTATGGATGCATTGTTGGATCCTATTGGTCAAGATTTTGTTGAATATTTTTGCATCAGTATTCATTAGGGAGATTGGTCTGTAGTTTTCTTTTTTTGTATTGTCTTTGTCTGGTTTTGGTATTAGAATAATATTTGCTTCATAGAATGTGTTTGGTAGTACTCCTTCCTTCTCAATTTTTTTAAAGAGTTTGTGTAATATAGGGGCTATTTCGTTTTTGAATGTTTGGTAGAATTCATTTGTGAAACCATCTGGTCCTGGGCTTTTGTTTTTGGGGAGGTTTTTAATTACTGTTTCAATTTCACTACTTGTGATTGGTCTGTTTAGGTGTTCTATATCTTCTTTGTCTAGCTTTGGGTGATTGTATAGTTTTAGGCATTTGTCCATATCCTCTAGGTTGTTATACTTGTTTCCGTATAGCTGTTTATAGTAGTCTCTGAGTATTTTTTTTTATTTTTGCTGTGTCCATTGTGATTTCTCCTTTTTCATTTATGATCTTATTTATTTGTGTTTCCTCTCGTTTTTTCTTTGTAAGCCTGGCTAGTGGTTTGTCTATTTTGTTTATTTTTTCAAAGAACCAGCTTTTGGTTTCGTTAATCTTCTGGAACAATGAGTCCATTTTAACTGATTTCCTAGAGTGTGCTGGATACCAATTATTAGTAATAATGGAGTAGTAGCCAATATTTTTACCAAAACATAGCAAATGTGACCCTCTTAGTCAATTAATAGGCAATCAGAATTTCAAGATAAGACAATGTCTTCTAGTCATGACTCTGAACATTATTTCATTTTACCATTCTGATGTCAGAAATGGCTTTATAATTCCAAATCACAAAGTATGTTCTCATCGTTGGTGTGCCTACAGTGTGCCGTCACTTTATATACGTTGTTGAGGATAGAAAGTAAGGATGGTTAGATCTCCTACAAGGGCCTCGAGGAAGAGGGTGAAAGGACTGCATTAGGAGAGGCGGTGCAGTTAAAGTAGTCAGGCATGAGTCTAGGAAAGGACAGAGCAGTGAGTACCTGAGCAGGCAAGGTGAGCCCTAGAGAATGGAGATGCTGCACAGTGTAGAGTTGAAGGGGGTTCCATCCTACCTCATCCCATAGCTGGTATCATTTATGAAAGTGGAAAGTGGAATGTGCCAAGGGAAGAAGAGAACCAGTGGTTTGTGCTTTCTGGTTGGCTGCATGATGGAAGATGGTGATGTGTCTGCATGGAGACTTGCTTTTACCTGATGCCACTCTGCCACGGGTCAGGCTCTCGTGTTGAATGAAGGACGGAAGGAACTAGCCTGGCCTCTGAACATCACCATGTGGTCAAGGAATTTTCTCTTAATTAACCCGTCATCAGAATCAGCAGAGTGGAATCAACACAACAGTACAGAGCAACAGGACACTTTTCTCTCCCCTCCCATCCTCTGCCTAGCCCACCTCTTTGCTTCTTTTCCCTCCACCTCTCCCCTCCCCTTCTTCTTCTTGTGAGTTAAAGAACCCTATCAAGCATTTTTTAAAGATTTATTTATTTATGCATGCAAGAACTGGGGTGTAGGACAGAGATGTGGGGGGTGAGAGAACCCACCAGAGACAGAGTGGGGAGTAGAACAGGTGGATCTACTGAAACACACTGCTGAGGGGAGCAGTGGGGAGACAGGAGAGGTCTGCTGCGCCGTGTGGGAAGCTCCCTGACCGGGGATCAAACTCATGCTGCAGTGGCTGCGGATAGCTTCATAGTGCTGAGACTTAATGCGTTGCACCACCAGGGAGGCCCTATATCAAGCATTTTAATGCAATTGCATGGAGAACCTGACTGTAGATTCTCTAGATTTTAGATAGATAGTCTTAGGTGGCATCACAGCCACCTTACTTAACTTCCTTAAGCCTCACTTTCATCAGTTGTAAAATAAGATTGGAGTGAAGTTGGCACCTGTCATGCAAGGGGTCAAAAGGTTAGACCACTCCTGTCCAGGGCAGGCAATGATTAGTGTCTATAGGAAATGCCGTGGAGCTGAACAATGGGCAAATCTATTTTTAGCAAAGATGCTTATATAAAAAATTGAATATACTAGTAAAAATGGGTTGCCTTGTTCCTACATTCTCTTAGCAAAAGGAAGCTACCACAACCCCTCGAGAAATTAATTGTTGGAGAAAGAGCAGTGACTAGAGTCAAGTAAGTGGATCAAGGGCATCTTCGTGGACTAGCAATTACTCTGACATTTTACCGTGTGTGTCGGAAGAAGCAAAACTTTCATTGATGTCAATTGATAAAAATTGCAGCTAAAGGGAACTCTGTGCAATTGAAATAACAGAATCTTGGAGAAAGCAGCATTTAATAATATATTCCAGGAAAAAGGAATTGACCAGCCCCAGTGCAGGTGAGATGGAAGAAGGGTCAGACAATGTCCACAAAGTAGACTTTCAGAAGAGACCAGACCACAGGGGGCACAGATCTGTACACAAAAGGACAGAAAGCATCTTCTTATCCAAGATTCTTGTGAGAAGAAACTAGAAATTGCCATCAGATATTGCTAAGCACTATTTACAGCTGTGTACACTCAGACATCGAGACATTTATGGTGAAACATTACAGCTAAACACGTGTAGGCCCCATTCCAGCACAGCGGACCATCCATTCTAAGCATTCAATTTTCTTTTTCTTTGGCTTCCATTAAGTCAAGAGTTAATGAGCCTCTTCAACTAGTTGCCATTGAGTTAAGAACTTCCACAAGACCAGGGACATTTCCCTCCCTATCCTCAGGGTCCGGGTTAATTTATTTACTCAACAACTGTTTATTCAACACCTGCTACATACTAGGCACGGAGGATTGAACTAATGAGAGCTGAGTCTTTCTGTCATCAGAACTTAGAGGCTAGTGGGCATATTTATTTGTTTATCCAACCAGCAAATATTTAGTGAACACCTACTGTGAATCAAGTCTGCTCTAAGCACTGGGGATAGAGTCAACTGCAAATGGTTAACAATTACTCTGACATTTGACTGTGTGTGTTGAGAAAAGCATTTCCAGTGGAGGATAGAGCGAACTACCAGAAAAGAAATGGAAAGTAACCAAGCTGATTCTCAGGGAGATGGAGAGACAGACGGTGTTGGAGGAGCTGGGTGGGGAGGCAGAATAGAATGTTGCTATGGAACCTGCCCGAATGTCAGTGTAGAACATGACGAGTGGTAGTGGAGATGTTGACTGAAGCCACCTAGAACATGGCCGAATGTCCACCTAGAACATGACCAATGGCCAGGCAGACAGAAGTCAGAAGAAGCCTTCCAGAAGAAATAATAATGAAATTGAGATCTGAATGCTGACAGTGAATCAATCAGGAACCTTCTCATAGTAAAGGAGTCCAGTCAGATTAAATGTTTAATGAATAATTAAATATAATTTTTTAATTACCATTATCCTGAGAGTTAGGTGGAATGATCATTTCTCCCCGTTTAATGTATATTATGTAGTATCTCATCTAGTCTTCCTAAAGTTCTATAATTCTGAAAACACATATACAAAACAAACAAACTTAAGAAACATACAGCCAGTTTTCTTGTCACACAGAAGATGCTTTCTAGGTGGTTAGCAATTTTTGATGGCCTTCTTTCTGCTTCTAATTCAGTGTCCATATCGACAGTGCTCTGGAGATAAGGTTTGGTTTCTGCTTCTGCCTTTAGGGAAAGAGATTCTGTTTTTTTTTTTTTTTTGCAAAACTTGTTTTAAATTTCTCTAGGTTCAATAAACCAAAAATAAGTGAGATAATAAATAAGCAACCAAAAAATACCATCAGTGGACACTCACTCATTGTTTCTCCAAAGAATTAAAAGCTCAGCTAAATGGAGCCTCACATGCTCAAATGCATGAAAAATGGATTTCAGAAGACTGCTTGGGAAATGTGTTTGCTTTTATTAAAAGTTGCTCCGGGCATCACCCTACAGCTACAATTTTTAAGCACAAACACAGAGGCCCAGGCGGTACCTCTTCATTGTTGTTTTTTACCTGCCCGATGTTACATAGTCTGAAAGCTGTTGGTTCGCTGTGAAGAAGGGCTTCCTCATGTCTGCCAGGTAGCGAATGATCATTTTCTGCTGATTCAATCTGGGAAATTCCCTACTGCAGGGACAGTCCCAACGGCCACCTTAGAGTCTTCTCACTTGTTTTATTACTCCAGGGGATGCCCTCTGTCTCCAGGGCAAACTCAGCATCAACCACAGAAATAGCTGCCAATGGACTTTTTTCTTCACTCTCCTCAGCTGGACAATCTAGACAATATGGATTTTCACCTCTTTATGTTCAAAGAGATTTTCTGGTTCGCATCCCCAGAGTCCAGTCAGGCAGACACAGTAGCAGGAGGCCGTTGCTAGCTGCAGACCAGAATTCTGCCTTCTGCTTTTCTCACTTGTGTTTTTCGGGGCTCCTTCCCAAGCCCCCCACCAAAGTTGAAGTCAGACCCTTTTTATTCTCCAGCTCAGTTAGGCCCGAGTGGTGGACTGAAGTGATTTTGGCTTAATGACATACAGACGCTGAGCCAGGTTCTGGCTTAGGGCAGGGTAACTCTCTGGAGAACCCAGAAGGATGCGAGGAGGCAGAGCAGGAGAGGGCAGCGGGGAAAGCTCAGTGAAATGGGGTGGACGTGCATTTCAGTCTCAACCTAACCCTACGGGGAGCTGGGGGGCACAGACAGCACCGCAAGGTCGACGGGGCTGAGAGAGGAGGACTGGGTTTGCCCACCCTTGTAACAGGCAACTACGGGCTGAGGAAACTCCAGGCAGGCAGAGGTGGCCTGTCCGGCATTCCCAGGGGACGCCCTTCCTGTCTGGCCCAGAATTCTCCTGGGCGAGCTGAAGCACCCAACTGACTGTCCCAGGGTCCAGGGCTGGGGACACAGTGTGACAAAGGGGAGCCTGCAGGAACTCATAGCATGGGCACAGCCGGGCTGGCCGCCTTTGTGGTCCTTGTTTGTTTTTCCTGCCATTAACCACCCTGGGCTGTGAGGCCAGCCAGGTTTCCAAAGCAATTTTCCCTTTGAACAGTTACCAACTGGTAACTGATTCCTTTTAATTCTCTCCTAAAATGGCTCAGCCTGAGCTGGAAACATCAAGAAGCCCCAAACAAAGGGCATAATTACTCAGGTTGAAAATGCCATGGGTGATTTATTGCCTGCGGGGTTGTCATGATTCCCTGAAATGGCATGTCGCCTTTGTCAGTTACCAGGCGCCTTACACGGCAGCGCAGGAGTCCCCATTAAGAGCCGGTGACGTTTGAGTGTCCCAGGCTTCAGCTGAGTCCCTTCCTGGCAGCCTGCAGGGGAAACACTTGTGCTACTAAATAGCACTTAGAAAGCAAACCAATTCTCGAGCTCGATGGCTGTGCAATTAGGTGTGATGCGTACACGCACACTTTCAATTCCACCACGAAAGGCACATCCAAGATGGCGCCACTCAGCATCTACATCACCGACTTGCTCAGCCTCCCAATTTTTTTGCGATAAGTGAAGCACCTAATGATTCCACACTGCAAAGTCCAGAGAAATCAACAGCAAGGACAGTGAGAACAGCTGTCGATCATGGGTGTTTCTGTAGGAGTCACACTTCCTGAGAAGAGGTTGCACTTTCTCATTTAATAAGAGACCCGGTGAAGTATACATTATGGCTCACGTCTGATGGCTGAAGCGACTGAAACGTAGAGTTCCGCTTAACCACAAATGCTAAAAATGCCATGGACACAGTCTCAGCCCTCATGCAACGGACGATGAAATGGAGGTAAGACTCAACTGTGGGGTGTGACGCAGTGAAGACTTACACAATGTGTGACTCCTGCAACAGATGCGTGTTACTTCCTTGAGATAAAGAGAAGAGAAAAATATTCTGAGCCAAGGAAATAGCAGATGCAAATGCCCTGTGATCAGAGAGCGCATGGTCCAACACAACTGGTTCGAGGAACTGGAGTAGCATGATACCGATGAAAGGTAGGCAAGAACCACACGCAGGACTGTGTCTAACTAAGGGTTATAGTCATGGAAGTAATGGAGATAATCTAGCCCATGGAATTAATGCAAAGCCATTCTTTTTTAAAAGTTAGATTTAGGGCAAGAATACATCATTTGCCTGACATGATTAGTTTTGTTTCTTAAGAGTTCTCTGGTTTTAGAGTCAATACTGGGTTGGATGCAGGAAAGTAAGAAAATACGAACATGGACAAAGATGGATGCTGGTTGCAGCTTTGACTATGGTTGCTTGTGGAGATAAACAGAACTTAAAATATTCTAGAAATATTTTGTCAAGATTTTGACAGGAATTGGTAATGGATTAGGTGGGGATGTGTGAATTGCACGGCAGAGAAGCTGAAATTTATTTTTGGTTTCTGATTTATACAACTGCAAGACCATGTCATTTAAAAAAAAAAAAAACATTGAATGTGGACCACCTTTGTTGGAAAGGTCCTAAGGTTTGTCCTGGAGATGTTGAATTGACATTCTTTGGGGTAAAAAAGAAAAGAGAACAACAGACAGTAGACTAACAAATATAAAGTAGAACTCTGGGCTGACTATGGTCACTGAAGCTATGGAAGTGAATGAAAGTGAAAGAAAAAGACCCAAAACTGGCTTTGACCGCCCCAGTATTTAGTGAACTGATAGATGAGCCTCAGAAGACATCGCTCATGGAATAGAGATTTGTTCATGAATTGAACGAATGGCATTCTTAGTAGTCGGGGCAGGTTCCATATCTAGCAAAATGTTGTTCCCTTTTAACTTCTTCCTTGTAAAAGCAGATGTCCAGAGTGAGAAAGCAGAAGAATGTGTTTTATTCTACAAAAAGTAAACATTTTAACAGAAAACAGGAGACAGACTGGGGAGCAGAACAGGAGGAGCTACTGAAGTACACTGCTGAGGGAAGCAGCGGGGAGACAGGAGAGGTCTGCTGCGCCATGTGGGAAGCTCCCTGGCTGGGGATCAAACTCGTGCTTCAGTGGCTGCTGATAGCTTCATAGTTCTGAGACTTAACTCCTTGCACCACCAGGGAGGCCCTGAACTACACTTGCTGAAACGTCAGCTTCCACCCAACACTGCCGGCAGCACAGCCACCATGCAGCAGACGCTGTGTCTACAGCCATCCGTTTCTAACCAGTCACTTTCCAAGAATCCCAAGACATCACTGAAGAACGTAATGGAAAACTCTTCAAATAAAGTATGGCTCCAAGGTTACCTATTAGAGCCGACACATTCCAGAGTGAGCTTGCAGAATTCCCTTTGGCTGAGAGCAGGCGAGCCTCTGAACAAACATGCCTTGGAAATATATCTAAGCCCGAGGCTGCAAAGAAGAATCCCCGAAACAAGTAAAAGCAAGAGCGTTGGTACCTCAGCTTGGTGACTACTTTTAGTCTGTCACCGGGAATCTTTTCCAGGTACAAGCTGCCGCTATCCATGGGCATCCTTGCCTGAGTCTTAGCCTACCAACACAGCAGACCAATTTCCTTTCTCACGTGTTCACTTAGCTCATTGCAAATAAATAAAAGAGCAAAGTTGCCATTCACTGAAAATAATACCCAGCAGATTAGATCTATAGCACATTTGCTTTCTTCCAGATAAACTCCAGAATACAGTACTATTTTACTATTTTATTTTTTAAATAAACATGACTAATACCTGAAACTGTTTTCTCAACAGAGACAGGACCTTAAAAATGGAAATCTTAGGGCAATGGAGGAAAGGAGAGTCTTGTCTGGTCAGCCAGTTCAGCCATCTTCCACCTTGTGGGGTGGTTTCTGGGGTGTCTGCTCATGTCCATTTGGCACCTCTGGAACTTTAGCACTTTTTTTTTAAATCTATGACATCTGTTCCTCAGAAGGCTAAATGGCGTGAGATCGTGAACAACTCCCTTGCTTTCTGACTTAGAATTGGAATCAGTTCTGGTCAGTGCCCAGCAGGGCAAAGAGGGGAGCAAGGTCAAGGAACGATTCCATCTCCCTGGCCTCTGGACTCCAGGGGCTGGTATGTTCTTTGGTCACAGGTCAGTGCTCCTCCTATGGTCACTTCGTCTCCAGGGAGGGAACCTGCTCCCTCCCGTTGCCCTCGCAGCCTGCAGCTACTGTTAGTGCAGCCCCTCTGTCACAGCCCCAGCATGCTCCAGTCAGCCCTCATACTTTCCTGACACTCAGCCACATCCTTGGATGTGGACCTTTAAAAGACTCCTTATCTGTTCCCTGTAGGTCCCTGACCCATACTGGGGGTAACACATACCCTATCACCTGGCCCCACAAACCAGGAGCAGAAAACAAGTAGCTAGAGAGACAGACTAAATTGCATCGAAAGGATGCTAATGGGCGGGAGTTAACTCAAGTCATTGTCCCCAGTCAAGGCATCTTTTCAGTTCTCAGGACTTCCTGGAAGGAGCAGTGGTCCCTAGTTCACTGGCTTGTGTTTTAATCAGGAATATCAACATAATAAATTCCCCCGCCTACTGCTCTAACTTAGCTAATATGACCAGGGTGGTGACGTGATTTGATAAGGGTCCTTATTTGGAAATTAGGAATGTGGTCTGTACAAGGTCAGTCACCCAGCTGTGCAATTACATACAGATGAATAATCACAAGCGAAATGGAAGAAGGGAATAAAGGAGCAGAAGGCAGAGCTTGGAATACAAGACCACAGTCCGATGGCAGCCCCTTCTGATGGGCCCACCCCATGTTTTATCACCCCTCATTTCTCTCTTCAATGCCACAGACGGTGGACTCATTTCTAAAATAAATCCCCCCATTTGTACTTGTTGGCTAAAGTTGGTTTCTCTACCTATGACTAAAAGAGTCCTAAATGATCCATGAAACAACAAATGATGCTTTGTATCCAGCAGTAATGCGGTGGGTCCCTGTAGCTCTATTGCTGCACCGGTCAATTATGGGATGTCCTATAAAACCTGCACTAAGGCAGTAGCCTTCACTCCATGGGGGTGGCGAGTATTTGTAGTGTCTGCAGTGTGATTGGGAAATGATTTTTTAATATTTTCATTTGACTGAAGTCACCCTCTGTAGCTAGCAGCCATCCAATTATTTCAGTTCTAGATGTTTAACTTTTCCCTGCTCCCATGCCTTTATTTCTTCTCTATCCTTTGGTTTTGAGCCTTCTGGGTATCTGTTAAAGATGCTCAATGAATCTGGCATATCATTGTAAACAATCATTAATAACTAGGTGTTTATTCTTGTCCTTTTTGGTTTCAACATTTTCGCCTGCACATGAGAAACTTGGAGTCTTGGAACTTGGTCCATTATGAGGCACATTACTACTCAGTTGTCTGGCCCTCTTGTTATTCTGGAATCCTCACTACTTAGTTCATCAGAACAGACTCTGTCATGCCCACAGTGGGCTGTGCTCTGTGCACTTGCAGAAGTGGTAACTTCATGACGTTTCTTAATTGTCCATCCATCCATCCTTCCATCCTTTATTCATCCATCTATTCATCCCACCACTCAACAGATATTTAACATATTCAGTAGCACAAAGACACATATAGACTACATATTTACAAGTGGAATAATTTTTCTAACAGGTGTCATGGACATGTGTAAGCAGTTGCCCCACAAAATGGTAGAGGAGATATTCTGCAAAATATAGTTCAGGGAAATAAGTCAATCATTCCAGCAGATGGCTCAGTGCAAGGAAACAGCATCCAGTCACCATCTTTTCAGTTCTTCCAACGAAACATCTGAGAGTGATCCTTCCTTCCTCTCTTTATATTCCATCCCAGTTCTACCTGCAAAATATATCGAGAATCAGACACCTTCGACTGCCTTCATCCATAGTCAGGCCACCATCGCCTCTCTTTTGGATGATTGAAGTAGCATTCTTATTGATCATCCTGTTTTGACCTTTGCCCTGCTTCTAGTTTATGTTCAGTGCAACAGGCAGTGTGATCACTTCTAAACATGTTAGGTCACGTCGCGCCTCTGCCCTGATTGTTCCCCATTGCACGTGAGTAGAAGTCAAAGTCCTTAAAACTTTCTATGAGGGAAGGTATCTGTCCACAGCATTTCTGATTTTTCTTACCCTTGATCACTCAACTTCAGCTTTGTTCTACATCCAGTGACTCTGGCACCCTCCTGACTAGGATTTTGAATTTTATTCTTTGCTTATGCCCATATTCCATGGAACTTCGTGCTTTCAGATCTCTCATTTCATCTTATCTGCATGGAGTTTTCAAGCTACCTCATATAAAACAGGGTCCCCAGACCCCTGCCATTTCTTGCCACCTTACATGCTTTATTTTGCTCCGAGTTCTTTGCACCATCTCAAAGTATAGGCCTAGGTGCTTACATATTTGTTTTCTCATATGTCTCATCCTTAAAAGGTAAGCTCCATGAAGCAAGGCCCTTTTGTTGTAGTTCTACTTGATTAGTCTGGAATGTTATCTGGCATATACCAGGTGTTCAATAAATACATGTTAACTAATTATAGCTTGGTCAGTTTGTCCAGATAAAGGGACCTCTTTGTGGTGCTTAAGAATGAAGTAGGAAAATATGGACTGTGAAATGCTTATCGGTTGGTGGCACAAGGGAGATTTTACAGATCCCCCTTAACCCTCCACCACACCCTCAACTGTGGTTACCATCCCCTGTTATTCAGTGAAAACCAATCCAGGTGCTGCTATGCAGGTGATCACCATTATGGACCTTAGGAGAATATCCTGGGTTACCAACAGGCCTAGTGTAATCACAGGAGCCTTCAAAAGCAGAAAACTTTCTCCAGCTGGAAGCAGAGCTGTGGTGAGAGAGAACAGAAAGGAGGAGGCAGCAGGGAAACCAGAGTGGGTTTGAAGAGGGAGGGGTTCACAAGCCAAGGAGTGTGGTCAGTCTCTGTTAACTGTGTACAATTGTGAACAAAGAAACAGGAAGTTTCTGGGTTACAGGTCCTGGGTACATGCATCTGAATTCTGCCAACACTGTGTATGAGCCTGGAGAAGACTCTCACTCGGAGCTGTCTGAAAAGGACACAGCCTTCCTGACGTCTCTCTCAGCCTTGTGACACTGAGCCAAGTATCGAGGGAGGTCTACTGCAACTCCCACCCACAGAACTGTGAGGTAAGAGAACATTGACTTAAGTACATATTTCATGGTCCTGAGGAGTCAATGCATGCCTTTGAAAAATAATTATACTCCTTGTCTCAGATAAACTCCACCACAGCTAACAATCTGCATGTAAAGAAAAGGATAACGAGATCATAATATGCTAGACAGAGTAAGCTGCCAGCCTCTCCAGTCTACTTTTTATTCCGTAACTAAGGACCAGTAATAGGAATCATTGAAGTGAACTGTGTTTTACTAATATAATTATGATTCTGGACTGCCGATCCAATGTGTATATATTTTACTTGTCAGAGCCTGAGAGGGGTGTTCATTGTATTCAGCAGTGATCTTGGGAAAGTTCCTTGTGCTTATTAGTGAGCTTGCCTGAATGCTGCACGGCAGGCAGCTCATTCGAGAGAATAATCTAACAAGGCAAACAGCACCCACAATTTCAATTACAAATACCAGCATTTTTCATTTGGGAAAAAAAACAACACTCTCACAACTAGTCTGTTGAATCACGATTATCCTGGTAGTTAAGAGCCTTTGCAATAATTTGCATGGATTTTTGCAAGTCACTTACTTCTCTTCCTGTTATCTTACTCCTCCAGCCTTCAGAAAATACTCTAAAGATGTGATCATAGATGCAAAAGACTTTGGCAAAAGTGTTCAACTGGTGTTAAGCAATGAATATAATTAGCAATAATCTTGTTAAGTTGAGCTTCTACTCCTTGTTTAGCTGTTTCCAAAATATAATAATCCCCAGGGAAATTCCTTCCTTTCTTTAAAATTCCTTTTAGCAAATCATCCCTTTGGAGTCCTCCTGTAGTCTCCTATTTTCTTTCATCATCTTTCCATTCCTTTCTTCTCTACCTCACCATTCCTTTCTTTCAGAACCCGTTCACACCAATGCTGTTTAATTTGAATAGCCCTACCTGAGTGGTTCAGATTAGTTGGGGAGGAAATTGGCAAAATCTAAAAAAATCGTTTTGCCTTTACCTTGAACCGGCTCAAATCCTGTCCAATACACGTGACAATAACGACAGAGTAGTTAACACTAAGCTGTTCATGGCCGCTATTTTTAACAGCAAATGAATAAGAAATAGTCCAAATAGCCATTAATATGACTTGTTAATTGACTAAATTTATAAAACGAAGTAGTACAGAGTTGTTGGAAAAAAATAAAAAGACAAGGATACTTTTGGGAAACTGAATGGTTGAGGGAAGATTCTCTTTCTAGAGTGTCTTGTCTAATACATAAATAAAGAATGATAGAATATCATCATTTTACAACACCTGATGATTCTTGTCTAAATCCATTAATTCATTAAGTGGCAAGCAGATATTTACTGCCTCTGACCATGAATTAATCTTGTGCTCCCTACCCTCAAATTGAATTTGAACCTAATAAAGCCTCCAGCTATAAATACCAGTTTTTAGGAAATCCCTGGCATATGCGGGCTTGTGAAGCATCATAGAAGCATTTGCTCAATTCAGTCTTTAAGAAGCTCTATGGGATAATGACCAGTCTAGTCAAGAATTTAAGTAGGAAGGGACTGGGAAATATATTAGCAGATTTATAGCTGACATTTGGTTCTGGTAGGCTACAGTACATCCATTCCTCTCAAGACCTCCCTTTACAACTAAAAAAATCTGGATGTAACAACAAATACTCATAAAACACCTCTATGAGGCTGAAGCAAGGTGATTACTGCCTTGAAACCTCAGGAATTGGGGGATGGCATAGAAGTGAGTTCTTGGGGGTTCTTTATTGTCTTTCATTTCTGCAGACAGAACACTGCAGAAATCTGCACCTGACACTTTCTGTAGGTGCTGACAAAACAAACAAAAACAAAACCTGACCCCTAGCCAAATAAGCAATGTCCTTGAGAAAAGGATGGACAATTGATAGGAAATGTTCAGCAATACAACTGAACATCCGTGGGAAAATTGTTCTCCCTCCCCACGTTGGGCTCAGACTGGTCCAGCTCCTCAGCTGTCCCACAGAAGCATGGTTAAAGCACCAACCCCCTGTCTGGCCAACATAGGAGTATGTCTTCCATCTCCTGCGAATCTGGTGCTCTGATTCCCCAGCCAGGTGGTGTCAGAAGACTAAGCAAAGTCTTGGCCTCTGTCCACATCCTGAAGGAAGCACACGGCTGAATCAGACCCCACTGCTGGGAGTGTTATCAGGTCCCAGTCGATCTTCCATTCCAGCTCCTGGCAGAATTGGGTAGTCAGTTACTGAGAGAGCATGCACCGGGGGAATGGAGTGGGGGAAATGAGCTTCCTGCAGGGAGCAAATCAGCAGAGCTGAGCCTCTACTAGCAACGAGACTTCATGAAATCATACGAGATTAGCTGTCCGTCACTAGGTTTCACCCTTGTCGCATATCAACGGGACCCAACCGGGGAGCTAAGCCTTCACATCCACTGCCAGCAATGGGCTGGAACATGACTATGCAGAAAATTTTCCTCTTCTTCCTCCGTCAGAGGTCCCAATAGGAGGCTGAGACTGTACCCTGACATGGCGTCAATGAAGAAGGACTAGGGGAGGTGAGGTAGTTAGAAATCTGCTGCTTACCTCACTGCTCTCAGTGGGGACCCAGCATCGATGAGGTGGGTGAGACTGGGCTAGTGTGTACCCCATTGTTTTCCTTCCCTAACTTAGGAGGACGCTAACCTTGTAATTCCACAGGGTGGAGAGGGAATGCTGGTGCATTCTCTCTGTTGTCTTCTACCTTCCAGTTCTGATTTCTAGTCAGTTCGGATAGTATTTGCTGTCTGTCAATGGCAGGGATCATTATTAGTCCACATGTCCCTTAATTTAGTGTGAGTGGATTTCTTATCACTGCAGCTTCCACCTCAACCAGCCCATTTATCACCTTGGCCTTCACCTTTCATTGCTGCTCCTATGTCATCCTTCTAATCCTTCCCTTAAAGATACTGAGTCAATCATCAGAATATTTGCGATCACTGAATACACATTGGACAAGATCCTACCAGGGTAGCTGAATTAATATCAAGTAAGTAGAAAAATTAAAAAGCCTGTGATTAACTGAAAATACATCTAAAACATAAGCCTTTATTTCTGGTTATGGCATACTCTAGCAGCCCAACACATTTACCGTGTTTTTTGTTTTATGCATGTTTAACTAGACCCGCACGGTTTTGACCAGGAAAATCATTTAAACCATTTGAATGGCATCCTGATTTGATCTCAGTTTCTCACTTTAGTTTTGATGGTTTATACTTATGTAAATAATTTATAAATATTGCGTATAGTAAAATGGCTATTTCCAGACAAAGAGCCTCCCTGGTGGCCTAGAGGTTAGTCTTAGTGCTTTAATCGGGGAGGCCTGAGTTCAATCCCCAGCCAGGGAGCTTCCCACATGGCACAGCGACCTCTCCTGTCTCCTCGCTGCTCCCCTCACAGTGTGTTTCAGTCGATCTGCCTGCTCTGCTCCCCGCTCTGTCACTGATGAATCCGCTCACCCCCGACTCCCGCATCTCTGGCCTATACCAGTTCTTCTATGCAAAAATAAAATCTTAAATAAAATTTTTTAAAAAGTTATTTTAAAAAATCTCCAGACAGAACAGTTGTATAAAATTGCCAGAAGACAGGCAGACAGGTATCTGTAAAACCCGAGGCCAGCCCACCATAGCCTGGGAACAAAATGCAGAGAAATCAGAAAAACCAGAAAGTGCTGGGATGCGATTTAGTGAGTATGACGGAGGAAGCTGGGAACCAGGCGGGGAGGCCCCAAGTGAAATCACTTGGGAGCCCTACCAGGGAGTCCTTCAGCCTAGAATGCAGCCCCCACTCCCCATCCAGGCCGCTGGGAGCCCCTGTCAGAGGAGGGGATTGCCAGGGAGTCCAGTCACTGTCTCAGAGGACTCTCCAGAATATTGCCTGGAATGGCAGGTCCCGCTGCCTGTCACTACCGAAAGCCAATAGGCAAACCAGGCATCGAATCTATCAGAAGCACATTTCTTTAAATAGCAGGCCAGTGAACAAGAATGAGAGGCGTATCCCCCTACAGAAACCATTGACATATCTCATTTCTAGCTGACTGTTTTGTAGGGAGTTGAACAGGTAGTCAGAATTGTTTCGGCAGGACAGCCCACAGTTGAACCAGTTTATCAGAATAGCTTAGCATAGTTTATATTCTTGGTATTCATCACAGTCAGCCCCCAGAACCTGTCATCGGCCTCCCAGTTATCTTGACCTTGGTACATCCTGGCTGCTTCTTTTACTTCTGATGACATCAGTGTCCAGCACCCATTTGGACATCATCGGGGAAGAATCTCAGCTCATAGCAAGAGTTTTAAAGAAAACAGATCATTAGTCACATAGTGGGCAGCCTATGCTATGTGTATATGTGCAGATCCCTACAGTAAGCCTGGTGCCCCTGTAAGTAAAAAGGCTGTTATTTAAAAATAGGTAGGGTTTAAATTTTCACGATAAAAGAATCTTTTCAATGTTTTTTTTTTTCTTTTAAGTTACACTTAATCATTGGAGTATTTGGAATTTTCTGTTTTGATAGAAACAAAAACTCTGATGGAGAGTTTGTTGCCAGAAAGAATTAGATGCAATACCTTCTAAAAGTTGTGTTTACCAGTTTATATTTTTGGCTTTTTATTTATAAAGTTCCATAAAAAAGAAAAAAAAATACTTCTTTCAAAGTAATCATCAAATTTCTTAATATAGTGCTAAGATGAAAATGGAAGTAAATTTAATTCAAAGCTGTATATCCCTGAGATACTTTGATATGTGAAAAATAATCCTCTACAATAACTCCAATAAATGAAAACATTTGCAGACTTTAGCACATTGTATTGTAGCTTAGTTTAATTTCACTTCAAAGGACTATGAGGTATAGAAAGCTGATCTTTATGAGTTTTTTATGAATAAGACATAAATAAATGAGTAAAAGTCAAAACTTAAAAGTCTAAGCTTTAAGTGCTGTGTGGACATATTTAAATAAAAGCAAGAGAAATTTAGTTTACTTTGGCTTGTTCTGTTGATCTGTTATGTCATGTGAATGTTATAACAAGCTTTAAATTCAAGTGTGGGGTATTTTTATCACACACTGATGCTGCAAGCTTATAAAATAAAGAAAATTTATGCATTAGTCTTTGAAAATGAAAACCTGCATTCAAATGTTTTGTACAATTTTAGCTTGAATATATTTTAAAGAAAATTGTGTTAGTAGAAGTCAGGTCCCGACTAAGAAAGAGGCTGTTGAAGTAATTGTGATATAACAAAAGAGCCCAAAGATATGGAGATGAGAGGAAGCAAACGACAGAAGAAACATGAGATGGAATAGACTAGCTTTTTAGAATGCGTGTAGAAGATGGTACATTCAAACCATAGTTATTTCCTGATTACTTAGAGATGAGAATCCAATTTATAGATCTGTAGAACACATGGGTCAGTCCTACGGCGTGAAGGATTGCTGGTAAATTGCTTTGGGTGAAAACCCATTCTCTAGTCTTTTTATACAACAAAATCAGATTAATTTTGAAATCAAAGAAGCTCTGAAGAGGAAAAGAGGATAAAAAACAAAATCTATAGTCTTGGAGAGAGGAAAGACTGAGGTGCCATATAAGATACATGCTAAATTAAAGATATACATGATTGGCAGAGGAAGGATTAGGTAATAATCTGTCAATAAGTAATGTATACGAACCATTAATTCATTTTATAACCATTGCAAAGATGTGCGTGCATTCTTTACAAGGCTTTGCCTACATAAGCTCAGAACTTCTATATGTAATTTTTCAGGATAGTTGTTTCAACCTATACGAGATGCATGCAGCTCATTCATTCAGCAGTTACCTTTTAATTAGACATCATGTGCCGGATTCTGGCCTACTCATTGTTAACACAGCAATGAAGATGAAAACTGGTGGCCTTTTGTCACTGATAGGGGAAGAATAATAAATAAGATAAAAGTTCAACATATTGTATATTAGAAAATGGCAATTACTGAACAAAAAAATAAATCATAAATGGTAGATTGGAAATGTGAGGGTGAAGAAAGTTGAAAATTTAAATAGAATGACCAGGACTGAGTTCAATGAAGAGGTGATCTTTGAATAGAAGTCGGGGAATGAGGAGGGGTATATGTGTGTGATGCAGATAGCGGTGCATGGAATGTTCCAGAACATCAAGGGGCAGGACCGAGTGAGAGCCACTGAAAGAGATGCCAAGCAGTGAGAGGTCAGGCCATTTGGAATGCTGCAAAACTTCACAGGGGCTTGGTGCTTTTCTGATTGATGTAGGAAGATACCAGAAGGTTTAGGACTTCAGTAGTGACCCCGCTTTCTTGCTGAATGGTGGGCTTAGACAATAGTGGAAGCAAGGACACCAGTTCTGCCATTTTCTTTTTTTTTTTTTTTAAAGATTTCTTTATTTATGCATACAAGCTGGGATGTAGGCCAGAGGGGTGTGTGGGGGGGTGGTGAAAGGATTCACCAGAGAGTGGGGAGCAGAACAAGCAGATCAACTGAAACACACTGCTGAGGGGAGCAGCGGGTGAGGCAAGAGAGGTCTGCTGTGCCCTGTGGGAAGCTCCCTGGCTGGGGACAGAACTTTTACTGCTCTGGATAGCTTCATAGTGCTGTGCTTAACCTGTTGTGCCACCAGGGAGGCCCCAGTTGTGCCATTTTCAAGAAACCTCAGCTCCCTGTGCCTCAGTTTCCTTCCTTAAGGTTAATAGTACCTACTTGCTAAGGTCAGAGTGAGAACAAAATGAAATATTATATGTAAAATACCTAGAACCGTATGAGTGGCACATATCACGTGGTCACCTAGTTGTCAACATTATCTGTATTATCTATAATAATCCGTAATAATATTATTTATATTATCTAATATTCTCTAGACTATAATACAGATAATAGTACTGATAAAAAATGATGCAGTTTGGATTAAACTGAACACAGGTGGTGAGATTCTGGATGTACATATATATTTTTAAAATTTTTTTTCAAGATTGTTTATGGATACAAACTGGGGTACAGACCAGAGGCATGGGGCGGCGAGAGGGTTCACCAGAGACAGAGTGGGGAGCAGAACAGGCAGAGCGATGGAAACACACTGCTGAGGGGAGCGGCGGGCGAGGCAGGAGAGGTCTGCCGTGCCATGTGGGAATCTTCCCGGCAGGGAGTTGAACTCACGTTGCTGCTGCCAACAGCTTCACAGAGCAGCGCTTAACCACTGTGCCACCAGGGGGGCCCTCTGGATGTATAAAGGTCAAGTCAACAGGGCTTGGGGGTTGGCTGGACCTGGGTGTGAAAGAGAATGCCATCAGAGACAACAGCAGCTTTTGGGCCTATGGACTTGCCACTGACAAAGTCGGCAGGGCAGGTGAGAGGAGCAGACTTGGGAGGAAGGACACTACGTTAGGCATTCCACTTTGACTTGGCGTGGAGATGCCTTTCACCCAGATGGAGAGCTCAAGTGAGAAGCTGGACACAGAGGTCCACTACAGCCAGTCCTCGGCCAGCTGGAGCCGACTCCCATAGTGCTTTTCGCACTTTGCATGAGTATTGAGGAGCTATCTGCTGGTATCTCCCAAGAGCCAAAGTTTTCATTGAAATAAACTGTTTGATATTAAAAGTCGATGCACACAATGGTTTCTCAGCACAGTAAGAGAATCACCATCTCCATACCAACTGCACAACTACCGCTGCAGTGAGGAAGCCAGGGGACAGGGAGTACTGGCAGCTGCTACTGGAGTGTCAACTGCTCTAGGAATTATGCCTGTTGGCAGAATGGCAGCATCTACCCATCTCCACAGGGTGCAACTCTGAACATGTCGCAGTGTTACCAACTTGATACTTAACCTTCTCTCCATTACAGGGCACACGTTCTCTCTAAAGTCATGCAAATGGACGCACATGGCAGCTTATACACGTTTCCACCTATGGGCTAAAGTTTGGGGATTCTTGGTATTCTTTTAGCGATGAGTACAAAAGCTGTCAAACACGCCATCCTTTCTCTACCCATAGCTAGTAGAAGTAGATAACAGCTCAAGAGTCTATTATGTACAGTGACACGTCCTATGCATTTTCCATATTCAGGGAAGGAAATTCAGAATATTGCCCAGGTCACACTTTAGAGAACAGTGAGACTGAGATTTGAAAGCAGGTCCTCTCCCCCCACAGTATGTTGCTCCAAGACACACCCACTGCACGTCCTACACCAGCCCCCAGAGTTGCTTTCTTGGGGTGTGTAGTCTGTGGTCTGACTTAGTTGAGTTTGTGTTTCTCTCCCTTCCTCTCCCCTCCCCTCTTCTCATTCTTCTTTCTTTCATTCACTGATCTCTCACTCCTGACCTACTGTCATTTTCATACGGGATGGAAATTGTATGGAGAAGTTGGTCAAACAGAAACCAGTTTTCTCATTTTAGGGATGCTCTTAGATGGTTTTGCATTCACTGACTAAAGAGCGAATCCAGGATAAACTACTGGCCAGTCTGAGGTCAGGCGTTATCTGCAGACTTCTGTCTCCTGGTTACTCCATTCAATAGAGTGTTCTTTCTGGTGGTCCGTAAGTAAACGGATTGCATAAAGCTCTCTAATTCCCCTTAGAAAACAACTGATTTGTTGCATGGACTTCACAACTTATTACCCCTCACAGAAGCCAAACCCCTAAGATGAGGCCGGAAACGAGAAGTGAAACATGTAAAAAGTGCTGACACCCACCTACTCCACTTAAAACAGGCTCACAACTTCCTCTCCTATGGATTAACTTAATGGTGTATATTTCCTTCTGAAGATAAGTCTTAACACTGGAGGTGTGGGGCTCAAGAGATTTTAAATTTCTTCAAGAGGGGAAGTTTTTATTTGTGTGTGTATGTTTTTTTTTTTTATTAGGGTCACTTGAAATTATTTACTAAATGATTTTGCTGAGCTCCTTTGAGAAGGAGAAAAACAAAAGGTTTGTCCTTCCTTTGGCTGTGCCCACTGGTGACAGAGCTGCAGACAGCACAGATTTCAGTCACCCACGGCCAAGAGCTGTTCTCCGCCTTCCATGTCAGGGTGACCACTGGGAGTTGAATTACATTAATGTTCAAATCAAATTCTGATACTCAGAGTTCTGTTTCTTAGAAATATGTGTGAGCATGACCGGTGCTGTTGCTCAGATTATAGTGTGTTATTTGGGTGTGGGTGGGGTGGGTGGATGGATGGATGGATGGATAGAAAGAGATAGCCAGGTAGCTTTGACTATAGAATCAAATCACTCTGGTTACTTTTTTATTTTTATGAATCTCCTGGTTATTGCATAAAATGTAGCAAATACAGATATGTGCAGAGATGAAAATATCATCTTTTTACTTATTTATTTTTAAATTTTTATTTATATATTTTTATATCACTGTTCACTGTTGTGCAATGTTTGATTTCTCCTCTCGGGTGTAATCCCCATAAAATTCCCACCACCCCTATACCCCTGCAGCATCCCCATAGCCTTTTGTGCTCCTCCCTCCTGCTTTGACCCTTCCCCCTCCCCGCCCCCAGATGTCTCTGATTTATAGTTTGCCTGCTAGTTTCGTCTTTTTCCTTATCCCTTGTATGGTTTCCCTGTGTTCCTCCTATAAATGAGACCATCTGATAGAAAATATCTCCTTTCCAAAGACTTCTCCCTTTCTTTCAGTTACCAGCATACAAACCCTCCCCCATCTCATCTTCTAGACCTTTTCTTTTGAAGACTTGTTAGGAGGAAGTTTCCACCTCCTATCTCAGAAGCAGAGAAGGAACCTATTTTCTCTCTCTCTCTCTCTCTCTTTCTCGTAAAGATTTATTTTATTTTCGCATACAAGCTAGGGTGCAGGCCAGAGGCATAGGGCGGTGAGAGGGTTCACCAAAGACAGAGTGGGGAGCAGAACAGGCAGATCAACTGAGATACACTGCTGAGGGGAGAGCGAGTGAACAGGAGCGGTCCGCCCCGCCATGTGGGAATCTCCCCGGCGGAGCATCAAACTCGCCCGCAGCCGCTGACAGCTCTAGAGCGCTGTGCTCAACCCGCTGCACCACCAGGGAGCCCTGTTTTCTCTCTCTCATAGATACTGTGGGCCTGTGAATTCGGCTCCCACATCTGGAGGCGCCCTCTTGGGTTGCTGAATCCTGACATGTGAGGCAGAAGGGGCAGCACTTGGCAGCGCCATCAGACCAGTGGTCCTGAGATGCTCGGGAGGGGGCGGGGGTCCAGTGGCCGCAGCCCTCTGCAGGGTTGACTGAGGCCTGGCACCAGCCCACCTGGAAGTCTTTCTGCAGCGTTTTCTTGACTTCCAAGGCTTCGCTTTGTGATTTCTGTTCTTTTGCTAGTCTTCTTCCCCAAACTTTCATCTCTTCTCATAGCCAATTAATAGCTAACCAACACTGTGCTCTCTTTAGTAAAGTAAAGATGGTTTCTGCAGCTTACAACTCAGGTGGGATAAAGCATTTGATGATCAAAATGTGATTATTTGCTGAATTGCAGAGAGGAAAAAATATGCCAAAAAGGCAAAAATCTCAACTATAATGCCACCCTATGGAAACAACAAATTTTGACATTTTGGTAGGTGTACAAACCATATTTTGCCTATAAAAATACCTACTTTTCTGCCACCTGCTTTTTTATTGAACAACATACAGTTGTTGAATTTCTCATTTCAAAACTGCTCTCCAACAGTGTCGATCTTTCTCTTGTTTTTTAAAAATGATCTTTTTCTTAAGACGGAGGAAGGTAGGTACGGGTTATTGTAAAACCCAGAGGGCCACTAAGGTTCAATATCTGCTTAAGGTTTACTGATGTGTGATGAACAAATACTTGTATATTGTTGCATACGGACATATCTATCCATTTTTCTCAAATGAGATGACTTTGCCCAAGGTAAGATTTGGCAATGTCACCTGCCAAATGGAGTCATTTTTGATGGTTACAACTAGGGGAATCTACTGGCATATGTGGGTGGATAGCAGGGACCCTTCATATTCTCCAAAAGCCAGGACAGGCCCCATAACAGAGACATCTGGTCCCAAATGGCAGTAGCACAAAGTTGGAATGTGTATGCATAGAAACTTTTTTTTTTAAAGATTTATTTATGCATACAAGCTGGGGTACAGGCCAGAGGCGTGGGACGGTGAGAGGGTTCACCGGAGACAGAGTGGGGAGCAGAACAGGCAGATCAGAAATACACTGCTGAGGGGAGCAGCGGGCGAGGCAGGAGAGGTCTGCCGCACCATGTGGGAATCTCCCCAGCCGGGCGTCGAACCCACATCGCGCGCTGCCGACAGCTCCACAGCGCAGCGCTCAACCGCTGCGCCACCGGGGAGGCCCTTATGTATAGAAACTTACTAACCCAATTCTTACTGGTGGACATTTACTTTGCTTCTAGTTTTTCTGTTTAGATCAGCACTGTTGTGACGATCACAGACATTTTTCCACGTGTCTCCAAGTATCCTTTTGGGTCAATGTCTATAACTGGAATTGTTGGACAACAGAGATAAAGATTTTTAAAGCTGTTTTGTTTATAAACAAATCCAGATTATCATCCTAAAATCCAGTAAAATCTCTCATTGTCATCTGGATATCCTGTCATTTCCATCTCTTCACCAAAACTGTGAATTGTCATTGTTTTTAAGTAATTGAATGTAAGTGGGGCAAAAATATGATTATATATACATTTCTTACAAGACTGATGAAGTTGAAATAATAGCTAAAAATTGTCTTCTCTGACTATCATGTCATTAGTGCTTAGTAAGCATAGTACATTGACTGTTGATTGGAGAGTTTTTTTTTTCCCCTAATGTTTAAAAACTCTTAAGTTGGTGTTGACCATTCATAAAACAATCTCATTATGAATAAACGAGACTTTCATACTTCAAATGAATGCCAAAAACGATGTGACCTGAGCACCTTCCTAATTCTTTCCAATATCATGGTGGGCTCTACACAGATGAAGAGACAAGGACATGTGGAGAATGAATTTAGAGTTCATTTTATTTGTTCAGAGATCTAGGACAATTTGAGGGGAGCCAAGCAGTGGGAATCCAACTAAGCTTGCCTTTGCAGTGAGACATTTTGCCTTTAGTCAGCTGCCAGGGATTGGTCTTGCGAGCCACCCAATCTAACCGTACCTGCTAAAGGGTAGGAGGGAGATGTGATATTAGCTTGGCCTTCGTGCTGGCCACAGGCCGCCACCTCCTTCACAGTGTGGAGGAGCACATGAGCCCCAGGTGTCCCCTCCCAGTGCCACATTCCCTCCTGTCCTCTAAGCTCTAGATGTGATTATTTTCAGTCCCATTTTATGTGTGCCACTTTATAGCTGATAGCACCCCAGGTGTGCATTTACTTTTTGCCTTGTATATGGTGCTGATAGTATTTTTTCAGTATTCCACTGGGCATTTGAATGGGGTCTGAGAGAAAGGTGGGTGCTGGTGTTGAAGTAGCCGTCCTGCTCTGGAGTCCCTTTGGTGCCTTAGTGCCTCCCTTTGCTGGCTTCTTTTCCCTCATTTTCTGCTCACTGTGAATGTCTTTTCCTGGGGATTACAGACATTTTATTGAACCTTACTGAAGATAATTAAGATCATTATTTTGATTATTTCATTCTAGACTTCCTAGAAACTGCTGGTGTTTGAAGTATTTAGGTTCATGTTCACATTCTTTTTTTTCACTTGATTCGTTAAGTGTCATTAAGTATATTTTTCTAATTACTTATTAAGAAGGAAAGATCTGTTACAAAACGTGTTTAACAACCAAGAGAGCATTTGAATTGTTCTTTGATCAACCCACTGACAATTTGAACAGAGTTGCTTTTAGTGTTTTCATTTTATCTTTACCAAAACATACTTGGGAATAATACTTGTGTAATCATATCCAAGCAACACAATTTCCAAGTAGCAAATGTGCTTTTATGAAGGAGCAGAGTATGTGCCTTTGTCTTGAATGCACATTTCTTGACAATCTACTGTGACTCTCAAAACCTGGAAGAAATGTTTATGTGCTTAATTGTTTGATTAACTCCAGAATTCTGTAACTGTTCATTTAATATCTTAATTATGGCTTAATCTTTTCCTAATCTCACTGTAAATCAATAGACTAGATTAAGAATCTCCTATGACCTGTCTTATACCCCCAAATACTTTTGTGATGCAATACACCACCTCCTGTGTGTCTGTAATTTTATAGCAGGATACTGGTGACGGTGATGATGATGATAGTGAACATGATGATTTCATGAACACGTATCTGAGCTTGGAAGACTGCACTGGGTTGCATTAATTAGTCTGGATAATCAACTAGCTTCCCTAGTAGGAGGCACTAACACATCCACCGGCTCTGTGGTGCTTTAGATATCTATATTATTCAAATCAGAAGTCACCTTAAACATGTTCCCAATGAAGACTTTGGGTTAATCCATCAATTAGTCTATTTTTCCCTTAAAATGAACACATGCAGAAAAATCTAAAACGTGATTGAAAATTAGCATAGAATATGTACTTTTTGTACTACACTATCCCTCAAAATTGACTTCCAAAATATCTGATGCATTCATAAGAGAGTTTATGAATGGGCCCTCCGATTTTTCTCTGTATTTCTATTTATGATGGGTTATTTCTAGGTATATAGGAGTACTGTTTCCCACTTAACTGAACATATACTTACTATCTTTACCTGGCATCCTTCGTTCTGGTGTGAAATCTGCTACCAAACCCTTTATGTGCAGGTCTCACTGTAAACACCATTTTGTTCCTTTTCTTTTACTTTTCCCCGCTTGTATTAGGTGTCACAAAGAGTTGTGATCTGCTCTGGGGAAATTAACATGTTCCTTGCTTAATGCAAGGCACCAGCTTAAACAGAATGGATTTTTCAAGAAAGACCAGTTCACAATGGGCCTCCCCGGTGGCGCAGCGGTTGGGCGCTGCGCTGTGGAGCCGTTGGCCGCCGGCGATGCTGGTTCGACGCCCGGCCAGGGAGAATCCCACATGGTGCGGCAGACCTCTCCTGCCTCGCCCGCTGCTCTCCTCAGCAGTGTATCTCTGATCTGCCTGTTCTGCTCCCCACTCTGTCTCTGGTGAACCCTCTCGCCGCCCCGCGCCTCTGGCCTGTACCCCAGCTTGTATACATAAATAAATAAAAAAACTCTTTAAAAAAAAAAAAAAAGACCAGTTCACAGGCAGAATTCTTTTATCCCACATGGTGACCCAGGAGGAAGAGTTGGGGATTTTCAGCAGTGAAGACAAAGAAATATGGGAACTTTTTTCAAAGGGTAGGATGATGTACAAGTCCCAAAAGTATTACATTGGCATTTAAAATATGCCATCCTAGTTACAAAGAATACAATTTTTGTTAGATTTGATAATTGTACTGACATATTGGTGCTTTTAAAAGTCACTGCTCATTGATTACTCAGAAGGAAATAGAGTGGTTTAGGGGTAAGAGGATGACTGAAAGTATTCAACATAGTGAAAAATATTAGTCGTTTTCTTCCTTAGGATTTCACTGAATAATAGCAGCCTACATCACAGCATACTATGCTATATTTATACCTTGTTTATTTAAAATTAGTATCTTGAATGCAGAAATCAAGAGTTTCATTTGTGAACTCTGGTCAACCCATATTTACAATTAATCCTACTACAGTCAATTCACACTTTCATCTCACACGTATCACACAATATCAGTATCATACAATTCACACATATTAATGCATATAACAAAGGTATATGTCCATGCAGTAATTTGTATAAGAATATTCAAACAGAATTATAATAAAATGGGAAATAACTCAAACATCTATCAATGGATAACAAGATGGCAGTCGTGCTCTCTGGTACTACTACTGTGAATACAAAGGAAGTGCTGGTCACTGCTACCTTTTGAAAGCTTCCCTAATTATCATACACTTTGTACAGTAGATTCCTATATGCAGGTGACAAAGACTGTCCATCTTTCCCAGCTTCCCCACTATCCATCACAACTGAATATGTTAACACCAGTGAGGGCATGATGTAAAAATCTCTTTATAAGATCAAAACAAGGCTAATCTAAAGCAGAGAGAACTGAAAAAACTGGGAACCAGTCATGTCATAAAGCTGCAGGGCTTAACAAAGCAAAGGCACATCAAAATTAAATCACTTAAAACTTGATCTCACTGTGTGTTTTTCAATCCTAAGACCAGGAAGTCTTTACATGAAAAGAATTAGATGGTGAGATTTTGCTACTTTTAGAATTCAGAGATTTAAAACTGAAAATAATTTTTCTACTTTGGTGACCTTAAATACACATTTGAAATCATTTCATGCATCATGCTGGTATCGCAAACGATCTCTATAAATCAGAACCCATTTAAAGGTTACTCAAGACACAGCTGTTAAAAAATAAAAAAAATACTCATATATCGAATAATAACCCTCACAATGAATTAGTTTGTGAATACTGATTTGAGTTTGATGCCCTTTTGTATAGTTCACATATCCTCCTTCCTTTTTAGTGCTATTCTCCTCCCCCTCCTTCCTTATTTAACAAATAATTATGTATAAAATACTATTCTGGACATTGGAGATAAAATATTGAGCAACATATCAGTAACCTGATTATAGTTAGGTGGAAAGAAAATTGAATAACCAAATGCACACACATTTATAAACAAAATTATAACACAAATTACAGTGTGGTGTGAAAATAATGGTTAAAATGGTGGGTTAACTAATCCGGATTTTATTTATTTATTTATTTATTTTAAGATTTATTTATTTATACATACAAGCTGGGGTACAGACCAGAGGTATGGGGCGGCGAGAGGGTTCACCAGAGCCAGAGCGGGGAGCAGAACAGGCAGATCAGAAATACACTGCTGAGGGGAGCAGCGGGCGAGGCAGGAGGGGTCTGCCGCACCATGTGGGATTCTCCCCGGCTGGGCTTCGAACTCGCATCGCTGCTGCCAACAGCTCCACAGCGCAGCACTTAACCGCTGCGCCACCAGGGAGGCCCTAATCCAGATTTTAGAACAAGGAAAGTTATTTAAAGACGTGGAATCTATGATTATGATAAAGATAAAGTCTTTCCCAAAGTCTATTTTTAATGGTTGCATCAGCAAGTCAGGTGATAGTTGACAGGGACTTGGGTTTTATTTTGTTCCTCTCCACTCAAAATCCCTTTGGTCAATTTGCCTAATGGTTCTCCAATTAAATGTTATACAAATGTTAATGGGCTGAATTTGACCTTCAGGGCACACCTACCTGACCCCTGCTCTAAGGTTTACAATGCACTTAATTTATCTTCGTTCACCTTTATATTGTATTATCCATTCATATATAATGTAAGACCATATAACACTATATGTCCTTGGCCTCGCCTCTTTATTTGTGTTATACATTTTATTTCTATTTATTTACACATTTATATGTAATATATAGTATTTTTAATATATTGAGTAATATATAATATAGTATGTGCATATAGTATTCTATGTATAGCATAAACCACAAAATACATGATTTTTTTTCTTTAGATGGTTAATTACTAAAAAACTTTAATGAATAAAAAGACTTTTTACTAATCCTCATAATTAACATTTCCAGTGCTCTTTTTCCTTTGTGTACAGATCTACTTATATATTCCACTGGAAGACTTTCCTTTCACCTTTCTTTCAGTGAGTGCCCATTGGCACAGAATATTTTAAGTTTTCATTGTGTAAAAAAACGTATTTTTACCTTCATTCATGAAGTACATTTCACTAGATATAGAATTCTAGGTTGATGGCGCTGAAAGTTATTCTCTTGTCTTCTGGTTTTCAAGGTCGTTGACAAGTTGGAGCTCAGTTTTTTTCTCTATTCTTCTGTGTATAATTTATCTTTTTCCTCTCTTTTACTTTTTCTTTTTATGACTGATTTTCAGCAATTTGATTATAATTTGCATTTGTGTGTTATTCTAGTTGAGATTGAGCCACATGAATGGAGCAAATTTTATCATTTTTAGTGTTCTGACTTTTTTAGAAATATTTTTTACCAGGTAGTTTTTCTGCTCCCTTGGGATTCTGATTTCACATACATTAAACCACTTAATATTGGACCACAGGTCACTGAGGCTTTGTTCATTCCTTTTAGCCTTTTTGTTCCCTCTGGTCTTTATTTTTGCTAGATTCTGTTGCTGTGTCTTTAAGTTCACTATTTTTCTGCATTGTATAATCTGCTATTTTTCCCATCTCCTAAGATCTCCACTTTAGATATAATTTAACAACTTTCTTTAAAAAAAGAAAAAAAAAGTAAAGAAAAACTTTCTAAAGATTTCATTTAGTTCTATTTTTATATCTGCTATTAGACTCTTCATTATTTTACCTTAAATTTTTGAATATACCTTAAATATTTGAAGACATGCTATTTAAAAAGTTTTAGCTTGCTAACTTCACCATATTTACCATTTCTCTTTCTAATGTATATCATTTTTTCTTGTTTATTGTTCATATTTTCCTGTTTCTTTGCATGTCCAACAACTTGTGACTGACTGACAATCAAGGTAAATTTTATATTGTTGATCAGGATTGTGTTTTATTAAGTGTTGAGTTTTGTTGGTTGGGTAGACAGTTAAAGCAGTTGTTCTATTTTATCCTTTGAACTATTTCCTTTAAGCTTTGCTATGGAAGCCTGACCTTTACCCCAAGAACACTTGGCTTACCCTGCTAATGCATGACCCCTTTGGGTCACCACTAAATTCTGAAACTTTCATTATTCCCATTCCGATCGGAACTCAAATGTCTTTCCATCCCATCTAAGCTCTGGGAACAGCTTGATTTAGAATTTCCGGATTATTCTTTGTTCAGCTTTGTGGAGTTTCAATCTATGTATGCACACTTTAATAACCTAATGCCTGAGGGGACGAGTGTGTAGGTTTCTGAATTATTTTTATTTGTAGCTCTCCCCATTCTGGAAGTCTACTGTATATTTTTTAAGCCTCTTCAGCCTCCCCTAGACTCCAATTTGAATCTGTTCAATTCATCAAGTTGTCCTTTCTGTTTGGTTCTCTCTGACTCAGTATCTATGGTCAGAAAATTTCCTTCAGATGAAAGTCCAGATAATCACAGAATTCAGCTCCTCTGTTTCCTTTATCTCATAGATCATAGTCCTATGTTGCCTGTTGCCTATTATCTTTAAATACAGACTTCATATATTTTGTCTAGTTTTCTAGAAGGAGTTTAAATCTTGTTCTTATTACTCCATGAACCTGGAAATGGAAGTGATATGACTTTGGAACAGAGACTTGAGTGATGAACCATCTTGTATTTTAACTGAAGCATAACCCATGTTATTTTTTTATATCACTTTGAATTTCTACACACTTTTCAGTACCTGATAATAGCTAACAATAAAATTAAAGTTATCTTCCAAGTAGTTTAAGTTTCCAATACCACCCAGTACCATCCATTTGATATTGACATGACAGTCTTACAATGGCCTCAGGATTCTGCAACTTGTAAACATCATAAAGCAAAATGGTTATTCTACTGAAAAAAAATCATAAAAAAAGTGGAATGTTACTGAGTATTTAAAAATTTTAAATGTGGACCCCAAATATATAAAATTGTTATCAGGGGAAACATCAAAATCTACTTTAAAGTAATACATTATTTACAAAGTACTTTATTAACAGTTCTTCTTACTTGATGTTTTATAACCCAGCCACTCAAATATGTCACAGAATTAATGTCAATGAAAATTGTTCCTAATATTCAATGTTTTCTTTTTCTTTTATTTACCTCTTTCCTTGAGATGGTCTCAAAATTCTTCCTTGTAGCAAGGTCAGAGAAAGCAATTTTAACAGTAGTCTTGTACAGTAGCCAATAATTCACACAGCTAATTCACAAAGCTATCCAGAGAAGGAAATGTGCTGTCTGCAGTTGAGAGTCCCTGGGCCACACGGCTGCATCACTGTGAGTTGTAAAACACATTTATTTTTTCTGATTTAGAAAAGCCATGGATGGTTCTTAGGTATCTCTTGAGCAGACAGGCTTAGTGATTTTTTTCCTTACAATAGCATCATTAGTATGGAGTCAAACTCATTCCAACCCTTTAACCAAAATGGAACTGACTAGCTCACGTGTTATTTTGCTCTTGGTTACTGTTTATGTCATAGTTACATCATCTTTTCTCATTTTAGTGTCTTTCACCTGAGGATCCTCTAAGATGGAGGCAGATAGAAATAGCAGCTAGTAGAAACTGTGATTCTCTTGGGCCATACCTCAGCTGTGCCCCGGGTAATGCATATGGCGGTATTATTCACTTGTGCACAAGCATTGCTGGGCCTTCCTCCTTCAGAAATCACTTTCAAATAAATATGAAAATTCTTCATGTTTGGCTTGACAATCTGAAAAACTCAACAAAGCAGAGCCTTTAACTTTGTGCCTGTAAAATGCTTTGAAGGCAAATAAAGGCAGGATTTGATATGATTATGACAAAGCTAAGGTCTTCCCCAAGCTTTTTTGGTAACCTCTCATATAGGAAAGAAATCAGAAATTATGCGACCTACCATCCTCCTCCTCCTTTTAACTTAACTATAAATCATTTAACATCTATTTTTACTCCCTTAAATTCAAACCTTCCCCCCAATAGTCACATGAGATGATGGTCTGCAATGGGGTAAGAGAAGCCCACGTGACTATGTAGGTATTTGTAGGTATTTCTTTTCTTTTTCGTGTAGAATCTTGGTTTGGGCATTTTGTTTTGTTTGTGTTTTAAGGGAATTTTTTTTTTTTTTATCATTGAGTGATGAATGGCCACCAAAGTTGAAAGGAATAAGCCAGAACTGAAATTTTGCCCATGACAAAAATTCTTCGTTGTGGTGATATCTATAGCAGGACTTAAATCTCGCCTCAGAGACAGAACAGGGAATATTAGCCAAGTTCAAACTGGAACCTAGTGGTATTTCTTTACCTATTATTATTTCTCTCACATTGCCTCCAAGCCCCCTCCCCGCTAAACACCTAGACAAACTCCACTTTTCATGTTCAATAGAACCCAAAAATGCATCAATGATTCCACGATCTGGTCTCATCTCAGCCCCTGCCCTCTTGCTGAGTTGGTGCAGAGCCCAAGTGTCCTGTGCCTTAAACTCACCAAGCTGCCCCTTCTCACAGTCTTTATTCTTACTTTCATGTGTGAGCTGAAAACCCTTCTTGAGATTTTCATGACACAGGTCAAATGTCACCTCCCACTCTGTCAACAGCATCACACTTGACCTTCAGCCCCTTTTTAATGCCAAAGTTTCATTTATTTCTCCGTTTAAATAGGAGCCACGAGAGAGAGTGGAGATCTCACATGGCGCGACCCACTTGTTGCTGCCTTCTCAGTTCTGAGCCGAACAGGGAGCACTGGATGGGTTCACAAAAGCATTTTAATCAACAATGGGATGGGCCCCCTTTATTCATTTCCATCATGGGGAGAGAGGGGGTGGTTCATACCATGTGTGAGCAGTAGTATAGGATGGAAACTTCCCCAGTAAGAATTGGAAGGAGGTTATTTCTCACTCTGCTGGGTTTTGGTTTTTGAACATGAGCAAGACAATGGAAAAGGAATTACCAGTCTGCCTCCAGGCCTGGACTATAGTTAGGAAAGGGGTCCAGTGTGAAATCTAAGGAGGGATGTGCTCAAGGGGATGTACCAGTGGGGACTCAGCAGTGGGGTGAGCTGGGAAACGAGTCCCTCTTAAGGCTGCTCCTCCTGAGTGCTTCACTTGCTCCCTCCTTTCTGCCTGTGCCTTCACTGTATGTTCTGTGAGGCTTCGGGCATCCCTACAATAAAGTCAGGTTGCCTTTACTTACCTTAGGAGTAGGGTTGCTGATAAGAGCACAGACCATCCAGATAAATTGAAGAGCAACAAATACTCCTTTTAGAAGAAAGATATCCTGTATATGACTCAAGGCATGGCTATTTGGTGTTTATCTCAAATTCAAATTTGACCATGCAGCTTCTGTTTATTTGCTAAATCTGACACACTTACCTAGAGGCTTTCTGGGGTGATAGGCTCACGGAAGACATCCTGAGACAGGGGCAGAAGGTCTCAGCCATCCAATGAAGCAGCCTCTGAATAATGAGATGCTGGGTGAAGAGAGTCACCCGTCGTGGCTGCACTGTTCTCATCTTTCCAGTCCTCTCATTTCTCTTTGCAATGAGAACATCACAGATCAAGTAAACATTCCCACTCGAAGCTTTCATAAAATATTGAACGTTTAATCTCAGTTTCTCAAAGCAGCCAAACCTGATTCAACTGTTTGAAAATGATGTCTATTTACTAATAACAATTCCCCAGGGGTCTGTGCTGCACAGAGGGGAGAGGGCTGAGCAGACCCCTTCCCCCACCGTATTTATTCCACCAGGTTTGAAAATGTGCTGAATATGCAGCCGCTAACAAAGCCCCAGAACGCTGACTGCCTTTCAGTTCCTGGAAAGGGAGCAAGCCCCTTTCAGCTTGAAAGGGAGGATTTCAGTTAGAGACTTTCCTTATTTTCTTCTTTGACTATCACCTTGGTGAACTTTTCTCAGAGCAAGAAATGAGCGAGTGTAGGTAGAGGAATCCAATTCAGCAACATCAGATAGGAAGGTACATCCAGGGTAATTGAATATCCACAAGATGAATTATCTATGATAGGAAAAGGGAAGGAATTTATCAAAAGACAATGTGTTTAACAAAATCTAAATAGCATAACAACAACCTAGAGTCTCATAGTCAAGAAAGAGGAACAAAATAATAGGTAGAGTTAAGGGAAGATGAAACATCTTACATGTCCCAGAACCTGTAAGCTTACTTTCCCGAGTGTGGCAGAGATGGCCGTAGGGTGTTAGCCTATGTTAGTGATTCCAAACCTTGCTGAAATATCAGACCCCACAGAGATAAACTTCTCTGGGCTTTAGATCTGGGTATATATATATTTTAAATCTTCCTAAGGAATTCTGGCATTACAAGTCTTGGACTACAAAACACATTTATTCACAGAATTCAACAATTACCAGAAAGTTAATTAAGCACTAAAACTTAGGCTGTTTCTTTTTTATTCTTTAACTTCCACATCTCATAAGCTTTCATTCCAGTGAAAAATCAGATAATAAACAAGCAGAATTAAAAAGAAAATAATATGTTAATTAGTTATAAAGAAATAAACCAGGTAAGGAGGGAAACTGTATTCAGTAGAGGAAAGTGGATGCTGTTTTAAATTTTTTTTTATTGTTATTTATGTCTTTTATATTTTGTATTCCCCTTGGGTAGCCCACCACCAATTCACCCGTGATCCATCTCCATGGTCCCTTGTGTTCTTTTCTATTCCATTTTGTGCCCTTTTCCTCCCCTCCCCACCCTGCCCCCACCCCCGCTGAGTGTCTCTCTCCTATTTGGTTTCCCTATAGTCCTGTTATAAGTGAAACCATTCGATATTTTTCTTTTTCTTTCTGGCTTATTTCACTGAATATGATTCCCTCTAATTCCATCCATGTCTCTGCAAATTACATGTGTTTATCTTCTTTGAATGCTGAATGGTACTCAACAAAAACAAAGCCAATAACCCAGTCAAAAAACGGGCAGAAGAGCTCAAAAGGCACTTCTCCAAAGAAGAAAAGCAAGTGGCCAACAGATACATGAAAAAATGCTCAACATCACTTATAATCAAGGAGATGCAGATCAAAACCACCATGAGATACCACCTCACACATGTGAGGATGGCACACATTAGAAATACAGGCAACAACAAATGCTGGAAAGGGTGCAGAGAAAAAGGAACTCTTCTCACTGCTGGTGGGAATGTGAACTGGTCCAACCACTATGGAAAGCTGTATGGCGATTCCTCAAACTGCTAAACATGGAGCTCCCATACGACCCAGCAATCCCACTTTTGGGAATCTACCCAAAGGACCCAAAAACACTAATCCAAAAGGATACATGCACCCATATGTTCATTGCGGCACTATTCACAATAGCAAAGGTATGGAAGCAACCCAGATGTCCAAAAATAGATGACTGGATCAAGAAGATGTGGTCCATATACACAATGGAATACTATTCAGCATTCAAAGGGATGCTGTTTTAAATTTGAGGAAAATGAAAGGTTTTGAGATGAGACCAGGATGAAAAGAGTAATCCACATATGGAGAACAGGATGGGGTTTCTGACAGCTCAGGGAAGAGCAGGGGCCCCAGGGTCCCTGGGGAGGCAGTGGGTGAACAAGGGGATGGAAGAAGAGGAGGCTGGAGAGGCATCCAGGGGTCAGATGCTCCCCCACACACTCACACTGGCACCCAAAGACTATGATAAGAAGGTTGGAATTGACTCTTAGGGCAATGAGAAACCATAGGCAGGTACATAGCATGGCAGGGATGCTCAGATGTGATTTAAAAATCTCACTCTTGGGGCCTCCCTGGTGGTGCAAGAGGTTAAGACTCAGTACTCTGAAGCTGTCTGCAGCCTCTGCAGCACGAGTTCAATCCCCGGCCAGGGAGCTTCCCACAGGGCGCTGCAGACCTCTCCTGCCCTCCCCACTGCTCCGCTCAGTGTGTACTTCAGTAGATCCGCCTGTTTTGCTCCCCACTCTGTCTCTGGTGAATCCTCTTACCCCCACACCTCTGGCCTACACACCAGTTCTTGTATGCATAAATAAATCAATCTTAAAAAAAAACCTCACTGTCTCTGAAAAGTAGGGGTTCCAGTTCCTCAGCTATGTGGATGTCCAGGTGAATAAAGACGGAGACTTAGACCAAGGGGGTGAGAGCATTTGAAGGTGAGAGGTGGTTGGAGTCAGGACATGCTTTTAAAGGATGAGTCAGTAGACATTTCCAAGTGATTGGATGCAGACTCAGCTAGTCATAAATTTTGAGAGAAAGGCAAGATTCCATAATGACTTCACATATTTGGATTGGTAAATTGACCAATAGAGGTACCAGAACACTCTGGAAGTAGCAAATGTGGTATTGAGGGATTTGAAGTTAATTTTGGACATATTAACTTTGAAATTCCTCTTAGACATCCAAGGAGCACTGTCAAATGGGCAGCTGAGGCACAGAGAGTCATTTTAACGGATGATTTCAAGAATAAGATGAATTTGGAGCTTATCAACATACAGATAAAATTTAAGTCATGAGATCAGTTGAGTCACTCAGGGAAATAATATAAGTGGAAAAGAAAAGAAGCACATAAGACCAAGCCTTGCAGCGACTAAAAAGCTAAAATGTTAGAGCTAAGTTAGATGGGGCAGACCCAATGTCAATGTTTCCTAAGAGGTAGTGTTAGTATCTTGGGCGGAATAATACTTGGTCATGCAAAACAGAGGTGAGCATGATACGATGCTTAATATCCTTGGATCTGGCCCTCTAAATATCAGTGTCACTTGCTAGCCAGGTGACAGGAAATTCAGCCCCAACGTATTTGCAAACCACTTCAGAGTATGTCTTTGTAGAAAACCCTAGACAATATGGTTATCCAGAACACGAGGTGGCTTTGAATACCCACTCTAATGACAATATTTCATTTTAGGGATTTTGAATTTCAAACATAGTTGGATTAGAAAAGTACATATTATGAAGGTTTATGGTATTATGGAATATGAAAATTTATTTGCTAACAATCTCCCAGGGTCAAAAAATAGAGCAAGCTCAAAGAAGGCAGTAAATCCACTTTTACCGCTTTACCATTTAACCAGGATTAACTGAATAATCGATTCTACTAATAGTTTTTGTAGAGTGTTCTGGATTGTGTTCAAAGCGAACTACATGTGGCATCCACTAACCTGGGTGATCTAACACCCCACCCCACCCCGGGATTATGTGCTCAGTTGTTTTAGTTGCAAAATCTGTTTATGCAAAATTATCTTTACTGTTGTAAATATGCTTTTTATTTATTTTTATAAATATTCTTTTTTTTTAAAGATTTTATTTATTTATGCATACAAGCTGGGGTACAGGCCAGAGGTGTGGGGCGGTGTCTCTCCCCACCAGAGACAGAGTGGGGAGTAGAACAGGCAGATCAACCGAGATGCACTGCTGAGGGGAGCAGCGGGGAGGCAGGAGAAGTCTGCTGCGCTATGTGGGAATCTCACAGACGGGCATTGAACTCGCGCCGCAACTGCCCACAGCTCCACAGCGCTGCGCTTAACCTGTTGTGCCACCAGGGAGGCCCTAAATATGCTTTTTAATTTAGCATGACATCCATACAAAATAGACTAAATATAGTGTACTATTCCAAAATGACTGCTGTGTAGAGCCTTAGTTCCATGAGGAGACATCCATGCAATCATTTCTGGGGTGATGATAATGTGCTATTTGTATATCTTGTTAGGGGTCTTGGTTCCCAGTTGCGGGTATGTATCCACCTCCAGAATTGACCACTGTTTTGTTTTATTTTCTTTACGGTAGGTTATTTTTACCTGTTGCATAATTTCATATAAATTGAATTATGTATTAATTACATCAAAGAATACTCTTGTGGAAGAAATACTCTTCCTTCATTCATCATGATATTTCTGAGGTACATGGACAAACTTTTAAGAGCTATGGAGTGTATCAGCTGTGCATTACTTTTTATTGTTGAACAATGTTTCATTGTGTACCTATACCACAATTTATCCTTTCTCCAATTGGTGGACATCTGGTCTGTTTCCAATTTGGGGCTGTTATGAAAAAAGCTGCTGTAAGCATTAAGCATTTCTGTACATATATCTCCTCATTTCTCTTGGAAGAATACTCAACTGGGGTAGGCATAGTTTTATTCAGCCTTTTTGGGCAGGAGGGTGTTATGATAGTTCTTTTTTTTTTTGGCTTGGATTTTCCTAATAACTTGATTCTGAGTAATATTTCAAATACGTACTAGCCAGTCATATGCCTCTTTTCTCTAGGAAGTAACTATTCAAATATTTGCTCAAAATACTTATTGGCCAATCATATGCCTCTTTTTTTCTAGGAAGTATTTATTCAAAATGTTTGCCCAAAGAAATTTCTTCTACGGGCATATAAATGCTGAGTTGCTATAAATTTACCCTAGAACAATTACTTTTTAGTCAGTATAAAAGGACGTTTGTGTACAGTAGTAAGAAGAAAGATATTTATGGTGTGTGTTTAGCAATAAGCATATAGAATTTCATAAGTACTTTGTTTCTATTGAATCAGTAATTTAAGTTGGCTTTCATGAACATTTAATTTACTGTAATCCTGGGGAATAATATTGGCAATGAGTCTCTCTCTCTATTTTTTTTCTGGGTTTTAATTGTGAAAAATGTAAAAACCACTAAACACTTATCATAATGTCCTGTTTAAGGATATTAGACAGCTAATTTCATTTTTCTGCTACTACCGATGTAACATTTGAACTGTATTTAAATAGCTAGCATCCAGAAGGCTTTGTTCTGATAAATACTTTAAGTATGATTTGGTTGACTTCATTCACCAGCCAATCATATATAAAATTTGTGATATCAATGAAAATTTCATGTAAAAACCAATTTATAATAAACACATAACCAGATACAGTTCCTGAGTGATTCTGTTACAGTTTTCGTGAGTGAGAAAAGAATGTCGAGATATACAGGGTGTCTCACTGCATAGTCAGGAAAACCAGCAAATGGACTTCTACTCTTAAGAACTTGAAGTGACACATAAAATACAGATTCAGATAATAAGAAACCAAGACCCAGTTTATTCGTCCTCATGGAACAAATAAATCCAGGCTCTGAATTTGATTTTATGTGGTCACCAGAGATATTCATTTTCTTAAGTACATTTTTAACCTCCCCAATAAGATAACATTCACATAATTTAAAGCAATGAAGGACAAAACAGGGTATTCACTCAAACTTTGGGCAGCAACCACTTATCCACCAGCCTTTCCAGATCATAAAATAGCCATTTGTAAAATAATGTGTTTTAGTACTGGGTTCATATTTTTAAAACAAAAGGCTTCTTTTGTTTTTTAAAGTTTTATCTATTTATGCATACATGAACTGGGGTGCAGGCCAGAGGTGTGGGGAGGTGAGAGGATTCACCAGAGACAGAGTGGGGAGCAGAACAGGCAGATCGACTGAAGTCCACTGCTGAGGGGAGCAGCGGGGAGACAGGAGAGGTCTGCTGCGCCATGTGGGAAGCTCCCTGGCTGGGGATCGAACTCATGCTGCAGTGGCTGCAGATAGCTTCATAGTGCTGAGACTTAATCCCTGCACCACCAGGGAGGCCCCACAAATGGCTTCTTTTTAACCTTTCTTGATTGTTGCTTTTACTCATGTTAAGCCTGTGTGTAGTCTACCTGTCTCGGCTGTTGTGGGAACAGTTTCTCACTACAGCTTCAAACAGCTCCCATGCTACCTTCCAAAGCCATTTCACAGCAGGCATTTGCTCTGCTACACCTAGCTAGGAACAGTGGCTGGTCAGTTGGCTTCTCACTTGCAGAACAGGGGGCAAGTCTTGATGGGACTTTCTAATCAGTGTCCAAATGTGCACTGAGAGGAGCCTTGGCAGGTAAAATAGGTCTTCGCTGTCGGGTGGGTTTTCCTTTGTTGTTCTTACCGAAGTTGTTAGTAGAGGTAGAACAGACCTTGCTTTGCCTAAACATGTCAAAATGGATTTCACAAAGCAATGAAATGATGTTTCGAGGAGCATATGGATTCAGAGTCCAGAGCTGTCCTTCACCAGTGACCTTGGACTCGTACAGGCCGCTTTTCCATGGGTATTTCATGATGATGCTTGACTGTCAGTTCAACTGTAGATTCATGAGAAATCCCCCTGCTAGGGTTTCTTTTCCATTTTCTCTTCACTCATTCTGCTCTGCTGACATTGCCCACGGACCGATCTGCCTGTAGACCAGAGAGGCATAAATGATATCATGGAGGGGGCTTGGATCACAAATGATATTCAGCCTCCCCACCCCTCGCCAAATCTGGTCTCCCAAACACGTGGTTTTGTAAAGGAAGTTTCTGGAAGGCAACCCCACTCATCAATTCACTTATAGTTTGTAGTTTTGTCACTGGAAAATGCTGGGGCCGAGCTGCCTGTCACTGACAGAAGCCAATTGAACAGAGACAGGGATTGAAGCTATAATGCACACTTTGGTGTCAGAAAGCCAGGGACCTGAGAGAACGGGGGTATGTTACCCCAAAACCCATTCTGATATCTCTTCTCTAGCTGGCTTTTTCCTAGGGAGTCAAACAAAGACAGTTAATCATGATTGAAGGTCCTGCCACATCAGCCCGTCACGGAGGGCGTCCTGGTCTTCGTCATGCCCCAGAGTAGTTGCCACCTTGGTCATCTTGACCCAGGAAGATCCTGTTTTCCTCGTGGCCTCAATGTCCGATGCTTCTTCAGGCAGCACTGGGGCAGGACACTCAGTACAAAACCAGAGTTTTGGTTTAAAGAAGACAGATCATTAATCACAGTGTTGGGATGTAGCCTCTGCTGTGTGTGCCTGCAGAATTCCTATTCTAGGCGTGGTGCCCTTCCCTCCCTCTGGCCCTATCATTCTCTTTTGTGCTTCAAGAGCAGCACTGGGGGCCTCCCTGGTGGCCTAGGGGCTCAGTCTCAGACTATCACCACCATGGTCTGAATTTGATCCCTAGCCAAGGAGCTTCCCACACGGCGCAGCAGACCTCCCCTGTCTCCCCGCTGCTCCCCTCAGCAGTGTACTTCAGTGTATCCACCTGTTCTGCTCCCCACTCTGTCTCTGGTAAATCCTCTCACCCCCCCCCACACATCTGGCCTGCACCCTAGCTCTTGTATGCATAAATAAATAAATCTTTTTAAAAAATCCTGCCACTGAGCCACCCTAGTGGACCCTCTTTGGCCACTGGCACCACTACATTTCCAGTCCTTGTCACTGCCCCTGCTGTGACAATGATAGAAACTTCACTCATGAAACTTCGCTCATGAAAACACTTGAGCTACATCTTCCTCTGTGGCTTCAAACACAGTCACCGCTGATATCTTATTTTGATAGGCTCCGGGTTTTGGAGACAGCCCAATAAATAGTTTATTTATTCTGAATCCTTCCTCTGGGAATTCTCTTTTCAACTGCAGTCTAACATCTCATTTCAAAGGTGGCAAGGAAAGCATCAGCTACTGAAGGCGCTGCATGTTGATGTACAGCTTGAAAACACTGCATCTGGTGAGGCCAGGAACACATCTGCCCATGCAACTGTCTACGTGCAGAAATAGCTTTGCTTACGTGGCGTCCCGGTGGCCCCCAGTCTTCCAAGGGTTTGGGACTCATCACACAGATGCTCTTCCTTTTACACTACCTGCCGCTTGGTGCTGAAGATCCTAAATTCGAGGAAAGAAAACACAGGTTTTTATATCCTTCTCTCCAAATCAGTAATTGCCACCCAAGTCTGATAAACACACGTACAAGCCCAGGCCACGCCGAGAGTGAAAGCCACAGCAAACTAGCAGGCTCTCTTTCTGTCTGCCACGTCAGAGAGGAGCGAGCGAAAGCCCTTTGGCTGGTTTGGTTCAATTCTTAAGGCACAGTTTTCTCAACCCTTTTAAAAGACAGAGATAAGAAAATGTCATCTGATCCAGAAACCAAAGTCACGGCTACATGTTTTGATCAGAATGAAGAAGGAAGAGGGTCTCTCGGGTGAGTGCAGTAACAGAGAACAGTCTTTCAGCACTAAGTGCCCTAAGCTGTATCAGCGATGCCTTGGGCAAAATGCAACGTCTGGTGTTCTTTTTTTTTTTTTTCTTCCATTTTTTTTTTTATTGTTATTTATGTCTTTTACATTTTGTATTCCCCTTGGGCAGCCCACCACCAATTCACCCGTGATCCATCTCCACGGTCCCCTGTATTCTCCTCTCCTCCATCCTGTGCCCTTATCCTCCCCTCCCCCCTCCCCCACCGCTGAGTGTCTCTCTCCCACCCGGCCTCCCTATAGTCCTGTTAT